>JAOTQQ010000010.1:3502141-3537146 GCA_026546715.1 Gallinago undulata
GAGTCCCCTTCTCTGGAGATCTTCAAGCCCCACCTGGATGCCGTCCTGAGTGATGTGCTCTGGGCAACCCTGCTTTGCATCTCTAGAAGGTCCCTTCCAAGTCTATTAATTCACTGATCAGTGCAAGGTCCCTATGGAATGAAAAGGCTGACTTGGAGTACGGACAGGCACAGCTTGGGGTAAAATAACAGACACAAAAGGGAGCTTTTTATTTAGGGTTCACCCTCAGCCCGGGATCTGTTCCAAGGGGAGGGGAAGAGGAGACAGAACGATTTCCCTTCGCGATGCTGTATTGGACACTTCTGGCAGTTTGAGCAGTTCCCGCAGCCCCATGGCGGGGTGAGGGGCTCCTTTGGCTGCTGGGAACGGTGCTCCCGGCTGGGGCTGCCTGGAGCCCTGCTCGGGGCCGGAGTCACCGCCGCCGAGACCCGGCCCCGCCCCTCAGCCACAAACCCCGCCCTTCACTCGCAATCCCCGCCCCTAGACATCTAGACCCGCCCCTCGCAGCGAGACCACGCCCCTCATGCTCAAACTCCGCCCTTCACGTTTCGGCACCTCCCCTCACGTCGTGGCCACGCCCCCGTACATGAACCACGCCTTTTACGCCGCGGCCCTGCCCCTCACGTCGTGGCCACGCCCCATCTACGCCCCTCACGCTGAAGCCCGCCCCCGTCAGTACTAAACCCCGCCCCTTATACCCACTGCACGCTCCTCCGCTTCCCGGCACGTCCATCACGTCGCACGTCCCGCCCCAGCCCCGCCCATCACCGCCGTGCCCCTCCCGCCCAGAAACAAGCCCCGCCTCCCCACTATGACCACGCCCACATCACCCCAAGGCCACGCCCCTTTCCCCGCCCCTCGCCCTTCCTGCCCCTGACCGCCCAAAGGGAGTTAGAACCCCTAGCGTTCTGCAGTCGCAGACAACACCGTGGTTTTTCACTACAATTTTATTGCTTTTATTTCGGTGCACAGGTTAAAACACTGAACTGGAGAAGAGCAGCCTGGTTGGACAGCTTCCCCTTGTGTCTGGTGCGGTACTTGGTGCATTTCCAGCACTGGAGAAAGGACACAGACACACACGTGGGGTGCAGCAGCGTCTCAGCTCCCTCAGCCTCTTCCTTCCCGTGTCCGCAGGCCCTGAATTGTCTTTATTTCAGAGAAAAAGACCAAAAGCTTCATTTAACTGCCAATCAAGCCCCCTCTCCCACCCGACACCCAGCAGGACACTGGTTTTAAGCTGCACAAACTGTAGTACGTTCACGTGCCCATCACCAGATCTCAGTCATTCAGGATGCATTAGGGAACTCCAGTGATGATGGTCTGGAAACACTGCACATCACGTATTTATTAGCTCCATCATATCTTCAGATTTCAACAGACAATTCCACTATTTATTTCCTCCCAGCAGGCAGCTGTTTGTCCAACGACACAACAGAACCAGCTCAGCCTTGTTACAGTGTATACCCATCACTACAGAGACCATCCAAATGACATCCGCAAGGCCATGGAAGAGCAATAATATCTCCCCCTGCCATCATCTGGGGGGTCCCACAGTCACACAGCGTAGGGAAGGGCACCACAGTGCACACACAAACCCAGCCTGCAGTTAGACACAAAAGATTAGACATTTGCTGTGAAAACCCCATTCTCTTCTGAAAAATCAGGGATTTTATTGAGCAGACACGGCAAGTCAGGTACTGAGAGACTGCGAGGTGAAAGCCATCACCTCTGGAATACATCCACCTCAAGCAGAATAAACTCAGGCTTTCCCACTCTACAGCCCGCGACAGAAATACAGCCTGTGTGTCTCAGGGCAGTAAAGTCTGTAGTTTGATAGAAAATTCAATCTGCCTCTTTTATTCCCAAACTTGTCTAAGAAAACGTACTGGCACAGGCACCCCCTCCTTTCTCCAAGGGTGTCTGTTCAGACATCAGCAGCACTTTGAGGAAGCAGCACTGTCAGAAGATGCCTTTTGTTCCTCAGTCTAAATCCACAAAGAATGGGTCTCGATCTGGAAAGCAGCTTTTTCCTCCCACCTGTGTGTCGGGCAGAAGGGAACACGGGAAAACACACGCAGCAGCACGGACATTTAATACCGTGGGGCATAATGAACACCATAAAACTCTGCTGCTGATAATGATATCCAACATCACGGACTCATTTGCTACAACTGGGATTGTTTCCTAATTGCTAAAGGAAGTGTCTCTGGAGCACAATCGCAAGCACCTATCAAGGTGATCCTCCTCGAGGATGTTGGCAGCAGCATAGATCACCACCTACCAACGCTGCACCCACTGCATTTATACACTTCATTTAGAAAATCACTTCATTTATACAATTCAACAACTCTGGGAGGGACAAGCTTCAAGCTCTCAGCAAGACAGGAAACTCACAGAATTAACAACACGTTTAAAGTCACTTTAGGGGTTGAGAAGCCCTTAAACCACCTGCACAGTTAAAGCCACAACTAGAGCAGCTCAACTACCAGGGCGGTCACAGTGCTGCGGCCAAAATCTCATGGAGACATACGTCCATCAAGAGATGGAGGTAACGCGCTGCCAAAAGGGCACAGAGTCAGAAACTGCAAGAGCCCCACCCCAGAAAAGCCACCCCATCTTCCTAATAATCATTTCAAATGCCCTTTTACGCTCCTTTTCTCCTTAGCTTTAGTTCAGGCTTTCCACACCTGAAAGCCACTCAATTTACACACCACAGGGCATCTTCATTCTTATTCCAGGCAAGCCCATGTCCCTCACTATCATGTAAATGAGCCTCCCTGGAGCTGTTAACCATTATTATACATCATGGGAGGTGCATTACACTCTCCGCACTGTAAATGCAGCCAGGACTCAATTGCTATTCACAGATGAGCAAAGTATATAGTGCATTTATTCAATTTATGGCTGCTTAAGGTACAGAGCCTTCGTCATTACATGCATATACTTATGGCGCACCTTCAAAGAGAAAAATGTAGGTCTGCACCTATGATGATGTCCTTCAAAAGCCAATTTAAGTTTGTCAATAAATGCCACACTTACACAACATTCATCTCAATTAAGCAGTGTCATTCATGGCTGCTATTCCTCAAATCACTCTTCAAAGGATTTAATCAGTTTGGTTTCTAGAATCAAGCACCTGAATTCTGACTCCTAAGGACATCTGCAAGGTCAAGAAAGAAACAAGGGTGTCCCTCTGAAGGCTTTTGTTTGGAGCCTTCTGAAGTCATCCTCTCTGCTGGCCTTCCTTCCCAGAAAGAAGTTTCCACAGTTTTATGTGCACTGAATATTAATTTTTTTTTCAGCTTGAAAGGCTATTCCGGGCTACCAGCTGTGTGCCTGTGATCAAACACTTGCACCCATTCTCCAAAACCTTCATTCTACTCTACAGCTTAATGTATTCACAGTGACATCCTCACTCTACTAAAAAAAACCCTAAAAAACTGATTTAAAAGAGTTAAGAGGGGAGAAGAGACAAGCCAAAGGTTTCCCTATCCTTCTAAATATGCCACCTGGATGAGGGAAAAAAAAAAAAACTTCAGCCAGAACCTGATGGTCCTTTATTATCATAACCAGTATTTCTCATGTTGTACTTGATACCTACAGCCGGGTAAGACTGAAACTAGGGATTGCTGCCCATCTTCCCTCACAGTGTGATATTTATCATTAAAGCTACTAACACTCTGGAAAAAATGGTCTAAAATGTCTGAAAAAAAATCTACAAAGAGTTCAACATTCTAGCACTTAGCTTGAAATGGGCTGCAAGTGTTTCTCAGACAGAGGTTCTTGTCTGGGCAAGGGCAAAGAAAAAGGAGTATGTTTTAAGACAAGGTTTCTACAGAGTTACAACTACTCTCCAGTGGACACTTCACCTGGTAATTGCCCTATAAAATGATAACATGTGACAAAATAAACATCACCTCATTGTACACCACCTCACTAGGTCTCCAAATATTTAGTACTAGAGACTATTTCGTGGTTACTCACCTACCAAAATTGCATTTAAAAACCTTGAAGTAGCAGCAAGTTTTAGCACCGAGTCATTGTCCTACAGCCTGAGGCACAAAGTGCACAGGGTAACAGCTGTGTCCCAGAAAAGGCCACAACTCTCTAGCCACACACCCAGCAAGCACTGAAACCATTTATTTCTTACAAAACTTAAATTCCCTCACTGCAACAAGGCAGTCTGAAGGAAAAGACCACTCCATCAGCCATTTCAGCCTCCTCTGATTCTCCATAAAAGCCTTTACAGGGAGCAGAAAATGACACGCCAGAAAAGCCTCCCTCTACAGGTCCAGGACTTCATTAAGAACCTCCATTAAAAGCTTTGCAAAACCGACTAATATGTATTCAAGCTGCAAACTCGAAAGCAACAGCATAAACTTATCACACAGAAGAATACATTGTTAGGCCAAGCATTTGGTGATCGCCCAATTTTTAACTTCTAAAACCTACACAGATAGGCTGTTCTTTTCACTCTCCAGACTATTTTGGACTAGATTTACATGGCACACTCAGCACCTAGAATAAGGAAACCAGGATTAAGAGGGAAAGGCAACTCCACCAAACTCAAGACTCCCACATTTTAAGAAAAGGAGCTGTGTGACATTGCCCACACTGGAGCAGGCCACAGCCACAGTAGCCAGCTGAAAGCAAAGCTGCATAGATTACAAGTTGGTTTTAAATTAACAAAAAAGGTCAACATTTGAGGTCACAATTCTATTAGGAGTGAAGCACTTCAGGTGATGTGTTCCCTCAGCAACAGGACTTTCCTTTGTGCTTTCTTCATTTCCATCCACTCTCTACACACAAGCAACAAGATAAAACTTGGGAGGAAGCCGAAAGGTTTCTTGTGCATGTTCACATACCTTAGATCACACTGTTAGCATCAGGCTGGTTAACGTGAATTCATTCCTCGTGAAAGCAGAGCAAGCTGCAATAAAGCACCTCGTGCACCAGTTCTCACCTATGGGGACACCCACACCCCCCCACCAGCATTTATCATACCTCATTCAACAGCAAGCGTTCTGGAGCCAGGGGCCAGCTCTTCCACAGCCACTCCTTTCCCAGCTCTAAAAGCAGCACCTCAGGGCAGATGAAAAGCTCATCAACAAGATGTAGGATCTAATTTTTCGACAGTCGCTCAAAGAAACCTCGCACCCTGCAGCGAGAGCTGCAGAAGAGAGCAAAAATCAGCATAGTACTCATTTATTTGGCAGAAAGCTATCTCTGCATCTATCTAGTATTTTTACTCAAGCCTGTTACTCTGGTGTGTTTTTCCATTCCTTAGAGCTGAAAGCCAGCCTTCCAATTCAAGGTCTGCCTAACAGAAGCAGGCAGCATTCTGCAGATTTATATACATTAGTCTAATTATGTACAACAAGCAACTCTTTTTTAATACGAAACTTGATTTCCCTTGCTGGCTAAAACCAGTACTAGCTTTCGGTCCAACAGGAGGTATTGATTTTGCAACTTGATGTATGGCTTTGACTAACACATGGTAATTAAATGCAAGGTTCATTTTTGAGATGCCAGTTGCCTTTTCTCCAACAAAGTAATTGCTTACACCGCATAATGCTCCGTTAGTCCGCACACAGGCGAGTTCCTTAGCACAAATACTCAAGGCTTATGGAAGTATTAGGTTTCTGACACATCATGTGTTTTAATGCAGGTTTTGAAATTAGAACAAAAGAGACTTAACTTTTACCGAATAAGCCTTTACTGAATATGGCCTATATAGAGAAAAGAGAGAGTTAGTGTCACAGCAAAACCTTTGATCTCTGTTCCAGGCCTATCAGTCTAATCACATCTTAAGAGGACACAGAGAAAACCCACTTCAAAAGTCATTTCACACAGGGACTCTGTGACCTTGTAATCTGAACAACCCAAATAAATTACCTCACAAGTTTTACTCCTCAACACAAGGAGAAGCTAAAGCCAGGCCTTAACTGTGTTAAATTCACATAGTCACAGGAATCAAGTTTTGAATAGCTGCTGTCTCTAATAATACTTAGAACATATTTTTTCACTACCAAATAAGCATCTGGCAATTTCAGTATCCTACTTTTAGCCTCAGATAGGGTTAGCCACACTCCAATTCTTGAATAGGTCTCTCATGCCTGCAATCAAACCAACTACCTTCTAAACAAGGAAATCACTTAGCTTCCTTAACCTGAAAAGATTTTACTTTACCAAACTTTAATTTTTTCCAATTCCCTTTACTGGGTTTTGATATTAAATTTTATCTCCAGCAGCTCTGGAAGTGAGAGAATATGAGATTTTTTAATTATTCTCATTCAAGGTTATGTTCTCTTGCTCTATATTTATGCAAAGTCAAGATTTTTCTTCTCCTTCAGTTGAACTAAAATGGAGGAAGACCACCTAGAAAAAAAAAGAAACACATCCTGACTTTTACCCGATACAGCTAAAACAACAATAGATTACTTGCTTTCTTTCCTGGACAGTAAGACTTTGCTATCTTTCACTCTCCCATCTGACTTTACATAATGAATTCTCAATATCATCACCCAGCCTTAGCAGACAATTATAATTAGCATTTACAAGTTTCCTGTTCTCATGTTAAGTTCAGCTCGCCTTGAGACATATCTATTTTTCCCTCCATTGGAACTGCTCCCCCCACTAAATTTTTTACCATATAAAAGGACCATCTCCTGCTGAGCAGAAACCTCCATTACCCCCGTACGACAACAAACTAAACATACGCTACCACTTTTATGCACCTACACACAAGCTATTTACTAATCCACCTCCTTGCTCTGTTTGTTAACAGGGGAGCCTGAGTAGTCTTCAAATAACAGGGACTTGCCTATTTTAGAAAAGAAAAGGGAGAATCTTCTTGGAGATCTGAAAAGAAACCACACCAGGCACATTAAATCCACAAGGCAAAACAAGAAACACATCCATACAAGGCACATAGAAATATTTAACTTCCAAAAAATACTTTGTTACTTCGATAAACTTTGAGACACTCTCCCTTTGTGGTCCTGTAGAGGGAAAACATGGCCAGGTGGATTGTATTTAAGCACAAGCCACGCCACCTGTGTGGTAATTTAGAGTCCAGGTGCCCTAAATTACCTCAGCACAACACGTTATCTCTTCTTTTTCACTGCCCTATCCCCCAAAAGAAAAAGTCAATTTCTTAAACGTAAATGAAAGCTCAAGAAAAAAAAAAATCCACTAAAAAATGAGTTCTAGAAGAGACAAAGAAGAATTTATAGCTGTTTTTATCATAAATCCCCTCATTCGAAGCCCTCCCCCGAGGCGCGACTCCCTTTTGAGAGAAACACCTGTGCGCGTGCCCCCCCTTCAAAGCACCGCCCACCCGCGCGCGCGATGGCGCCGAACCGCCGGCCTTCCAGAAGGTTCCGAGGGGCCGGAAGTGACCCCTCCCTCCTGGGCCCCGCGCGGGTAGAAATACCGCTTCCAGAAGGTTCTGAGGGGCCGGAAGTGACCCCTCCCTCCTGGGCCCCGCGCGAATAGAAATAGCGCCTCTGAGGGTAAGTCCCTCAGTATGGTGTTTGTGGTGGGAGTGTGAGTTTATTTTTTCGTTTTTTAAGATCGCTCTCTGTTAAATTTGTTTTCTGTTTCCGATGATTGCAAAACTGGCTGATCGATAATACGAATTGACTTTCATTAATAAGGTGAGTATGTTGTTTTCTAATAAATTTTAATTCTGTTGTAGTTATGCTTCTTTTGCAGTCTGAGATAATCAAGTAGCATTTTTTAGCTCTTTTTTCTTATTTTTTTTTTGTTAGCATATTTTTTGTTTAGCTAACGTGCCTAGTAGTTCCAATTATATATTACTTTTGTGTGTTTTAGAGGGCTAAAGTTAACGTGTGTGTTCTTAAAGCTTTTACTGAAAAAACTCTTTGCTTGGAGACATTAGGTTTTTTTAAACAGGTAAAATTAATGAAGTGTAAACCAGGGTACACCTGTATGCAATTTAATGATTAGTTGCATGTGAGGACTAGTTCTGTTAGGAGTTAATTATACGCCTGCTGCTATAAATTGTAACTGTTATTTTTAAATTTTTGAGTAGTAAATATTAGGGTTTTTTTTAGATAAATATACTAAAACAGAATATTGAAGAAAAGAATCTTTTTGATTTCAAAGAGATATCTGGCTTGGTTTTTAGTAAGCAACCTATAAGAACTTTTTGTACTCTGTAATAGGAGACATTATTTATACCCGTAGAGGTGTTTCACTCAAGTTATTGTAGGATTTTTGTCGTGTTGGGTAACAGCCTGGATGTTCTAGGAGTTGTAAATCCTATAAGGACTAATTTTTGTCTTTCTAGCGGAGCCCTTTGTGAAGCAAGCCTGAAGTTCATAATGACTAAAGAGATGTGATGTAGAAGGCATGAAGAATACAGCCAAGTGGAAAAAAGATCTATCTAAAAACTTACTCAACAAAAATTCTATAGTCTTCTTCCACGTCTCATATTTAAAAATACGTAGCTTAGCTTTCGTTTTTGTATCTGTTTTTAAAAACATAGGTGATAATTTCATTGTACTGAAATAAACTCCACTAGTGAAAATATGGCAAACTTAATTTTCATTTTGAGCTGTCAGTTTAGTTTATGTTGTTAATTTCAAGGCTTTTTTTCCTGTGGAGTACAGCTTAACTGTAGTATCTTGCATGTTTTTATCTACAACATAATGCTTTATTTCTTTCTAGTGAATGAAGGGTTTTAAGAAGATGGAATGAACTGTTTCCATCAGTCTCTGACAGCACTGACAAGAACTACAGCTTTCTCAGCCTCCTTCGTGAAGCTGTCACTGCCAGGTATGTTGAGGTCAGAGCTTTGTGTAGATTATGGTGTATATTCACTAGATTCAGGCTTTCGGGGGGGGGCCTTAGGCTTCTAATTTTTTGATGGAATGCTTCCTGATCCGAGGAGGAGCTCTGAGTGGTCATCACCTACATAAAGTATACTGAGACTTTGTATAAAAGATGCTGCCGGAAAGCTCAAGTATTACTGTTGTCATGAAGTTGATATTTATACATCTGTGTGTTTTAGGGGACTGAATTGTATGAGTGGAAAGGGATTTTGTGGTGGGTGGCATCTTACAGCCTTAGATCATTTGAGATACGTCTGTTGAGGTCGCTTACATCGCCACTGTTTTAGGAAGAGATGGCTCAAACCCCTGGTTCTTTGCAGCCTGTGCTTCAACCAAGGGATTGTTACATTGTATTGCTGTTGTCAGAGGCTTCGATTTCTGTTTTTTGTTGTCACAAAAGCATTTCTGCCCCTGAGGGAAAGGGTAAGAAGGAGCAGGCTTAAGCTCTCAGCTTGCTAAGGTGTGGGGCTCTTCAGGGGCTGTAATTCAGCAGGTAGCTGGTGATAGTCACATGTGCAAATGTTCTAAGAGCTTAGAGGTATTTAAGTGTTTTTTGTTTTTCACAGCTACCTATGTCACTCTGAACAAATTTATATCAATTATCCATTTTGATTTTGGTAATAGGAAAATAAATAGCTGAACATAAGTGAGGGCAACTTCTTTGTATTTTCCAGAAAGCAGTTATGGGGAGGTGGGAGGGAAAAGATGTCTTTGTCATTCTGGTTATTTCTGCTGTCTGGTCTAAGCTGAACCCCAAGGTAACTTTGTTATCTTCCTGGTGGCTGCTAGAAGAAAAGCAAGTCAAGCCCTCCCCTCAGGCCTGGTAGTTGAATGAATGTTGGTGGGACCCTACCTGAGCTGGTGCTGGAGGAAGAAACAATATAGATGCCTTGCAGGGACTCAAAGTTTGTTTGAGAGGTTCATGTTTCCATGTTCTCTCTTGCTAAAATGATATGAAACTGTAGCTGAGTCTTGGGCTCTTAATCTTACTTTCTTGTCTACAGGAGCAGCACACCATTCAAAGCAGAAAGGTTTCTGGGTTGAATTGAGTAATTCTGTTGTTAAAAAAATATAAAACAACCCAGAAACAAAACAAGGGAGTTGTCCTGGCTGGAGTTGTCAATGGCGCTGATGTCAGGACAGGTCAAAAGCTAACAGGATTGCATGGTGTACTTCTGGAGCTTGTACTCTGCAAGAATAGCATTAGTGGCTGCTTGCCGCTTGTGACACCCTGCCAGATAACTTGCATTACTGGTCCTGGTGCATGCTCTGGCACATGCTAATGTCTGTAGTGTTGCCTACAAAGAGTAGGAAACAGTAGCCTCCTTGGGAAAAGGACATGGGGCCACAGAAGGCATTGCTGACAACTCTGGATTGACTGCTGAGATGAATAAAAAAAACCCAGGTAACACTGTAGAAATCACTAGTCTTTGTTTTAGCGTGGGTTGCCATGTATGTAGAGAGGCCTTGTAGGTTAAATCGGTGCTGTTTCTCCATCAGCTTTGTGCCGGTGTGAACTGGGAGGCAAATTATGAGATGACGCAGAAATGGTGATGCTAGATGTCTTCTGGATGATAAAGCTCAACTGTTGGGTCTTAGCACCTTTCCAGCAGGGAGGCTGCCAGCCTCCTGTGCCTTTCTTCTCAGGAGTTATGGCACATGAAGTTGGCTGGGAGACCTGGTGCTGCTGGGGCCACCAATCCCTGTGATAGAGGTTTCTGGTGTCAGACTGGTATGGTCCTTAAACCTGTGATTGATGGCGGGGCTAGAATGAGATCTTTTCTAGCTGATGAGTGTCTGAATAAGCCAATCACTTTACAAGTGAGCAGCAGTCATGAATGTTGCCTTCCTACTGAACTTGATTAATTTGATTGTATAAACATCCTGTAATTTGCAAGGTCTGTTTTCCTACTAGGATTCTTTGTTTTTTAGCTCCCTTTTTGTGTTCTTTTCTGAAAGTGTAATACGCTGTGGTAATTTAGATTCCTTCTTTTGATGTGAGCTTCTGATAGCAAAATTCTTACAAGGATTTGCATGAGATGAAGCAGATAGAAGTTATATTCTGATGCATTTATGTGGCCTTCTCCTTAGTTCTTACTACTTTGGGACCTGAAAGAACTAATGCTGAGCTACTTACTGGGGTGAGGTCTTGCAGAAAATAGCCCGTGTTCCCTATGACATCCTGAAATGCATCCTCTCAAAATCTTGCAAGAAGAAAAATGCCAGTTTCCTTGTTAGCCAGGTCAAGTGATTGCAAGTAGTTTCTAGATATAAATAGAACATAAATGGAAAACTGCAGATGCTACACCTTCATTATTATTCACACAAACCTGTCTTTCCTTCTGCTCAACATTTAATGGTCCAGTAAGCAGGACAGTAGCATCCTGGAAAGAAGGCAGAGTCATCCCAGCTTTCCATTCTTCACGGTCTGTTGAAGTGTTGCTATTAATAGACAGGACAAGGGCTCCTGTCCCAGTCTCTGGCTCTCTCATTAGCATGCTCTTAGTTTTCAAAGGAGCTGGCTGATGTGCTCATCGGACCTTGAAGGATTTGTTCTGTGTCAGATGCAAGATGTGAGTATAAACACAAGAGGTGCCTTAAACTCGGAGAAGAATTGTCTTGGGATGATGGTGAAAAATAGCTCAAGATATGTTGGTGTCCTGGCTTTGTGTACTAGAGGGATGGCTCTTCTCATAGTGATTTTGCCAGGATGAGGGCTTAGCAGTGTTTCTCAGGTGGAGTGGATGATCCCCTACTCAGTTTTTCAGTTCTGGCAATGGAGGGGGCCTGATGTTAGAGATGAGAAGAGCAGAAAAGACAGAGGGCTGTGGTGGAGGTGAAAAAAGACTAAAGAGCACCTGTGGCAATTCCAATGGTTTATCTTTTTCTATGGAGGGGGAAGAATTGTTCAATTCTGGCAAGCGGTGCAGAACCATGAAAAGGAATTACTCTGAAGGCTTTAATGTGGTTATCTTAATTCAAGGATCATAAAACATTATCCAGAAGTGAATTAGTAATATGTCTCTATTAAGCTAGCTATGCCCCTGTGTCTGTGGGGAAAATGACTGATAATACTGCCAGTCTTGGAGCGAGTGTAAGAACTAGCCTGCTATGTAAGAATAATTTGGTCTCACGTAGTGCTTTCTATGTCTCTGCTATTGGTCAAAGCACTTAAGTACTACTTTAAAACAAAACTAAGCTTTGGATGAGGGCAGGCAGGAGGTATCTTGATTTTTAAGATTTTTGTTCAGGAACTGCAGGTCTTGTGAAATGGTAGATCACTTGTGTGTCCCAGATGGGATTAAGTACAAAATCCCCTACAACGGAGAACCTCTAAGGACTCTGAGCTCTCTGTAAGACTGTTTATTCTTGAACTGGTGAATTAACAACAGCTTTATAGGGAGTAGGTGTCAACAAGCAAGCAGGTAGTAGTGAAAGAGGTTGCTGTAGGAGGGGTCTGTGTTGCTGACCCCTAAGCTGAGCCTCGGGTATGTCTTTAACTATGCCAGTCTTACTGCTTGTTGTCCAGCTGTTGGCACTGAACAAATGAAGAAGACGATTCAGTTTATTGCTGGGTCTTTTTGTTTGCACTTGGATGTGAAACAGCTGGGAGGAAGCTCACTCTTTAAGTTTTTCCACAGTGTTTCTATGGAAACTGTCAGCTCTCCAGCTGGTTCTCCAAAGGGCACAAGCTGTGGGTGCCTCTGAGTGATTGTGCTGTTCACATGATTCTGAACCTCATCCCTGGACACCAGCAGATCCATGAAACGGTTTCCTAGGTGACTGCATTTTCCATGCTGTGGAGGGTAATTGGCATGTTAGCAATGCTAAGCAGTGCTTCCTGCATCTCTTGCTGCTTTTGATGGAGTAGCTGCCGAAATCTTGAGGTTGTAGGTCTGTGTGTGGAGTATTTTCTTCCTTGTGGAAGTTTTTAATGTCTGCAGAACTCTTTGGAGACTTGATACGTTCAAGAAGCTCTCCTTATGGATGAGGGCTTCATTTAAGGGATTACTTTGGGTCCTGAAAAGCAAGAGACGCTTCATAGGGAATCAATAGTAAGTTCTCCTTGCTGTGAGGGACTGGTGAGAGCCTGGCCCAGGTTGGCCAGAGAAGCTGTGGCTGCCCCATTAACCCTGGAGGGGTTCAAAGCCAAGTTGGATGGGGTTTTGAGCAGCCTGGTGTGATGGGAGGTGTCCCTGCCTGTGGCAGTTTTTGCCACTAAAACTGCAGCAACAGTCCAGAGAGACAGAGGCTATTGTTCCAAGTCCTTGAGCTGACTGGTAGCTTCATTTTAATGACTGTGGCATGTGAAGTGCTTATCGACTTCTAAGCTCTTTCAGCATGTTTGAAAGTGACACCGCTTCCTCCTGGAACATCCACTAATTTAATGCTTTGTTGTTGTTTGGGAAAGGGAAAGTGGGAGGGAGGGTGCAAACCATGTCAGCTGCTGAAAGGGAAAACACAGGTTGTCTTCAGAGGTTTCCCAGTAACATACGCAATGCAGCTGAATGTTTCTTTGTAGATTTCCCCACATGACCTTGTTCCCATGACCTCATTAAGAGGTTACTGAGCATTTGAGATAAGAAGAGATGAACCGAAGCTGCAATGAAAGAGCATGAAGGTTGTATCTTGTTACTTTCATGAAAGACGAAGGCATTTGTCTAGGTAACCCCAAGAGGTCTCTAGTAATTCATGTAAGCCTTTGTCTTTTATCTGGTTTAAGTGCCTGAGGGCACCTGGATTGGGAATGTTTCCTTTCTTCAGTGGAGCACCAGAGAGTTCCAGTCTGTCGTTTCTGTCTGCAGGGACAGTGCATGTTCATGGTCTGCTGCTGACCAGGAACAGAGCTGCTTGGTGTGAGATGAATCTGACAACAAAAATAAATGGCTATAACATGTTGCAGGACTACCAAATGTCTGTAGCCACACTGTGCTGGAATACTTTTCCCCTGGTGGTAGGTAGGGTGAAATGTGTAAGCCCTGTTGTAGAGGAACTGGTGTACATGGCAACTATTTCAAATTTTTGAACAAAATAAATACTGTTTAAATGTTCAAGTATTTTAAACAAAATTGGACTAGAGGCTTTTGGTGGAGTGATCTTGTTAGACTGAGGCAATAGGGCTTTGGAGTGGAAGCTGTAAGAGACTGGAATGCTTTTGAAAAAGCACTTATGGAAAAGCTGTATATATTTTAACAAACTCAAGTCAGTTAAAAATGAGGGGTAAGTGCTTAAAGAATTATGTACAAATGAGTTCCCCGAATTCAGTGGATGAGCTTTAAAATGGATCCTTTCTATTAAAGGGTATTGCTTTATAGCCTTTAATAGTGTGCAATCCTATTGAATTCCCTATTGACTGCTTTTCTGGGGGTCTGTGGGACACATTCTATAAAAGGCTTAAGATGACAAAGTGAAATGTTCCTTGGAGCTTCTGTATGGAATTGGAGTGTACAGAGCTTCTGGTCAAGTGCTTAAACGCTGGGAGATGAGGTTATTCAGCATCTAGTAGAAATACTGTTTGGCCCAGCCCCTTGCTAGCTGTAAATCTGTCCACACAGTAACACATCCCAGTGTTAATGAATAAGGGTGCATACTTCTCAGTTGAGAGCTGAAGTAGTTTTTACACCTACTGTGGATTGGACTGCAGAATAGGTTTGTATTTTCTGTGAATTTTCAGAGGCTACCTCAACGTCAAGCAGCCTCTTTATTTTCCTACTCTATATGAAGAAAGAATCAATTATCTGTGGGAGTTGAGAGGCACCTTGTGTGGCTTGGGCATTGTCTTAGATGTAGGAATTGCTTTGTTGAATTTCTGATATGGTGAAATCTCCTTCCTGTCCTCTCCTGTGGAGGAATGTGTTGAGGTAGCAGCTGTGAATACCAAGTTCCCAACCTTAAGTGGAGCCTCTTGCATGTGGTACTCTTCTGCAGGGGAAGAAGCGCAGCCTTTTAAGAAATTATCTCTAAGTTGCAAGATTATTCTTGAATGCCCTCCTGTTCCTCATGCTGTTCCACATGTAATAACTGCTAAAACAATGCAGGATGAGGAATGTTGCTGAGAGTCCTGTGTTCGGTGTAGGCTTGTCTTCCAGACCTCCTTGGAGGCCACCTCTGTCAAGTGTGGTTTTAAGATAGCTGGCTTTCTGGTGCTCAGTAAGAGCCCTAGGGGATATCGAAGTATTATTCTCAGCAGGGTTAGACAAGGAGCCTAATCTTTTGTCATATCTTGCCTCAAAGATTTCATAAGAGGTGTTTGTAAAATGGTTCTGAACAAATAGTTGTCACTTGAATGCAGTTAATAATGATGACCCTTACTGACAAATGGGAAAAGTCAGACGCTGGCATTGAGTTTATTCCTGTAGAGTTATCCAGGACTTGTATTAATCCAACCAGGCTTGCTCCTCGCATCCCTGGACTTCATCGTGCAGTAGATGTTCATCCTTTGCATGTGCATAAATGAGTATGTGAGTGCACAGGGAGGTGGCTGTTAAACCTAAAGCAGGGAAGGGCATGTTTGTTGGTTTTGTATAAGCAGGACTCCTGTACGGAGGGAGGACTGTCCTTCTGCCTTCAACAGGCTCAGAGAAAGCTTAGTACTGGCAGGGCCCATTAATTTTTAATTTAGTCCTTTCTACGCTGCACTGCTATTGTGGTTTATGAGGACATTATGCTGAAATGAAGGCCTGTAAAACAGAATTTTAAAGTTTGAAAAAGGCACAGTCGCTATACATAATGTGTGCTGAAGTAGAAATGAGTGGGTATTTATAGTATAACTAATATTAATTGTTGTTTTTATTGTGATGTCATCCTTACAGGTCAACTGAAAAGTAAGATACAATGGAAGCCAGAAATCCCCAGACATTAAACTAACATTAAAGCAAAACGCTAAAGCAAGTTGAATTTCTACTGCCGGTTTTGTGTCTAAAATGGTTTCTTGTATCTCATTGTTGATATGGCTTTATATTATTGTGAGGAAGGGTATCACTCAGTACTTTATCAAAGTCAGAGCTAGAAAGGCCAGCTCTTAAAATAAAGAACCTGCTGGGAAGCAGCACTCTGGTTAGTAGCGTGGTGGTTAATCCAGGATGATTATTCTGGGTTTGTACAGATACGAAAAAAAACGCTTAAAGGAGGTACCCAGCCTCTTTGTCATAAGTTGGCAGGAGTTTGGATAAGGCAGGGGAGATGAGCTGCCAACTTCTGTGGTTTGGAGACAAAAGTAGTTCTGGATTGTAAATACTGCATTAGACTCAGCTCAGACTTTCAGGCCTGTGGCTCAAAGTGTGCTGGACTGCAGATGGAAGGGGGATGGATTTTGGGCTATAGGAAGCACAGTAGTAAACCCCTTCTTGCAATTTTCCTAGAGATACTGGGATGCCTTCTAGATACTCTTAGCCTGTGCAGAAGGAATTGCAGAAGCATTTTTTTTGAAGGATCTGTGAGCTGAGTGGAAGGAAGCCGATGTGGGGAAGAATCTTTAATATTTTGCCAGATTCATTTGATGTATTTTAGGTCCTTGGTACTGTCTGCTTGAGGTGGCAGCAGAGAGTGTTGTGAAGGCAGCTAGGCTGTAAATAACTGTTGCTGAAGCAGCTTTGGTACCGAGTGGTTAATTTTTGACCGCTTCTGAATGTTGCTTGCTCTCTGCAGTTCATCTGTTGTTCATCTTGGACTCAGGTTCTTAATGTGGTCTGTAACTTTTAATTTCATTGGACTGGAGTTGTAGTAGGGTAATTTGGGTTGGAAGGGGCCTCAGGAGGCTTGTGGCTGAAATACCTGCTCAAAGCTCTGTAGAGACCTCAGGTTTTACCTTAATTGTCTGAGGAGAAACCTTGACAGGAATTGGCTATGAGAAACTGCTTTGTGATGAAACTTCCCATCACTGTTGCTTATGCTTTGTCAAGGTTATTGGCAATATCAAAACCTTTCTGCTGTCTTCCAACCTTCAGTTTATATCAGATCTGGGACAAGGTAGGGGTGTGTTTTTTCTGCCTCAGTTTGGCAAAATATTTGTGTGGAAATTTGGGGCATTAGAAGCAAGGCTTTTGGACTTGCTTAAGTGTTTTTAGGCAGATTGAAGAACAAGTAATGTAGCTTGTGGCAAGTCTTGGTCTGCCCTGTGCATTGCATGAAGAGCTCAGCATAAGAACCAGCTCCAGCTGATTTGCTCTTCTTGAAAAGGTTGCTGACAGAGGGTAGCTGATTTGGAAGGCTCCTGCAGCCTGGAAATTGCAGCATCTTAAATCCCCGAGTCTTTCCTACCTCAACAAAAACCCACAAAAGATAATGAAAAGTTGATGAAGCACAGGAGGAAGTTTCTAGTCAGCAGACTGCAGTGGTGGTGAATCGGATTTTCCCAGCTCACTAACCTCTTAAGTGTTTAATAAATCCAAGAGATCCGTTCCAAGGATAAGGTGGCCCTGGTATCTAAGCAGTCAGACTCTCCCTGCTGTCATCTTTCTTAAAACTGACCCTGCGCAGCAGGACCAATTACCCAGCTAACAGAGTGGAGACAAGTGTCTCCTGTGCTGTCCTGTCAGGTGAGCTGAAGGTGGTGTGGTTGCCATGGCAACGTTGCTTCAGATACTGATAGAGTGCTTGTGATGAAGTAGCTTGAGGATTGGATTGGCTATGTAGGGTTTTCTCCTCCTTTTCTTAATAGATATTTTTTGGTTAAACATGTGACCTTGCATGGACAGGTTGAGGAATAGGCTTCTTGGCAGGCTCGGATGCTGTGATTATATGTTGTGGTACACTGGCAAGTTGAAAATGTAGTAGATCCCAAAGACATGTGGGTAGATGAGTTCCTGTGCTGGATGAGATGGCTGTGCATAAATATGGGAAGCAAAAAAAAAACAAAACCACAAAACGACCGCTCTCCTGCAGGCTGCTGTGCAGGGCACAAACACCTCAGGCTTTTTAAGCTGTTGTACCTCCTCTGTGCAGGTGGCACCACCCTCTTGTGTTTCAGCCTAAGGATTCATCTGTCTTGCTCCTTCAGCAGTTGTTGTGGGCCACGAAGATCTGGGCAAATGGAGAGTTGGGAAGGCTCTTGCCAGGAATGGGTAACTGGGGAGCTGATATAATCAGACAATTGATGTCCTAATCAGCCAGCTGGTGGCAGGAGGCCCAGTTGGCACTCTGAAGTGATCTTAAGATTGAGCTGTTCATTTCTCCAGCTAGGAGATTCCCTATGGAGCGTGTGTGTGTGCTTTATTTGTGGAGAAGTTGGCTGCTTGGCCCTCTGGCTGCTGACCAGTGTTTTAAGTTCTGAGTCCTGCTTGAGCATGGTAATTAAACACTATTGAACTAAAAGACAGGTCTAAAGTTCTTGCTTTTGCAGCCTGGCTGGCTGTGTACAGCTATGAACTCTGCAAACTTCTGTCAAGTTGACTTGCATATATGATCAATTCAGTAAAATTTGGGACAAGTGGGAGCAGCTTATAAATGAGGCCTTGATGCAGGAGGTTCAGGACCGGCAGCCGATGTGATTTATTGATATTAACTTGTTCAGGGATCTTGATAAAATTGTATTCCAGCTTCTTGCCTTGGTTTGCTTGGTATTAAAAAGGCTGACCTTGAATGGCTTAAGTCTTTTTATTATGTGGTAATGTAGGGAGGATTGGAAGTATGATGTCCTTGTAATTGTCCTGATGTTATGTATAACTAGGTTGCTCTAAACCAGGATTATTTTCTCTCCACAGAATGGGTATATTTTCCTGTAGTTCTGTTCTTTCTTTGCCTTGTCAGATGGTGATTGATGACCGTCTCTGATGCTGGTGTTTTCCTATGGCTCAGCAGTTATGGACCAGAACAAAGCTACCTCGACTCCGATGCTCTGGCTCAATTCTGAGGGCAGGCTCCAGTTCTTATAGGACTGGATCCAAAGTGATTTATTAACTTCTGTAGGAAATGGTATTTGTGCCCTTCAGTGATGTGAAATCTGGCTTAGTGTAGCTGTGTGAGGGCATGCACCTTGAATGACAGCGGGTGAGATACTGATTTGCATACAGAAGGCAAAGGCTTTTACACTGCAGATAATGCACATTGTAAAACAGTTACAATAACATTCACTGCAGCCGTGAAAACAATTTTACAGCAGATTAAACACACTTAGAAAAAGGGAAAAGATGAGTGAGAAAGCAATACCAGCACTAAATTAGGGTTTAGTCAGCAGCAGAAAGAACGTAAGAAAAAATGAGAAAATGTTCCGACTGTCCTACTGCTTAGTTTTTTTCCAGGCCAACCCTGTGTTATTGGGGTACTGTTTGATTTGAGAAGCTTCACTGCTTTCTAAAACGGTGTATGTTAGTGAAAAATACTGAAATGGACACTAACTTAAGCAGTGCTTAGAGGGCAAGTCAGTTTTGCTCTTAAACCAGTAGAGGTTCAGTGGGTTCAGTTGTCTTTGAGTTCTGATCCAGGTGTGCTCTTGAACGGTTAGGATCTGCAGGAACAGAAGTGTCCTGGGCTCAAAGCCTTTGTAACCTCAAATTCTGATTTCCTGGATGATGCTCCAAACACTGATGTCCTCACTAGTGGCTGGACCACATAAGAAGCAGGGCCCTGTAATGCTAGTGGAGCGACTGCTCAGGTGATGGAGGCCTGTGCTTTGCTGAAGGCTTTGAGCAAGTCCCCACTGTTGATTAAACTTAGGAGGTCAAATGCATTTGCTTCAGCTGCTTGACTGTGTCTACAGAATTTCCATTAATGAGCAGCTGCTTCTTAAGTTTACATGTGTGTGATGGCTGATTGTGCAGGTTTATCTCTCTGCAGCACACAGACATATGCAAAAGAGTAATCTTGTTAGAAGTGAAATCTCATCTGATGGTTAAACAAGGTATGCTTATACCCCACTTGCCAGCTCTGCTGAATTCAGCACGTGGGTCTCTGTCAGAAATTCTATTGATTCATTGGGTTTGCTTGGCTTCTTTGTAGACATTAATCTTTTATGTCTGACAAGCGGCTGGGCTGTTTCAGGAGAAGCAGAGCTGATCATTAATACCACAGGCTATGGTGTGTAGGTGTACTGCCTCTTCTCCTGTGAGCCTTCTCAGGTGTGTGTTGGTACTGCTGAATGGTTTCATCTGCCTTAGATATATGGTAAATATCTTGGTGGTTGGTGGGGGAAGGTGTATGGTAGGTGAAAACAACCAGTGTGAGGTGAGATGATCTGTAAGATAGTCACCCTGAGGTGTCACTTGGGTAGGGTGAGCACATCTGGGGGGATTCAGCTGACTGAAATTGTGTGTGATTGGTGTGATAGGTTTTGCCAACTTGAGATGTCTGAGTTAAGGTGCTCCTTTTGGTCATGCTGGTATCTCATAGCAGTTGCTGCAGAGGAAATGTTGCTAGTGATGCCTCTACTGATTTCTCTACTCAGTTCAATTAAGGTGGATGTTCTGGACTGTTGATGTCTTTTTTAAAAAGCTTTTTCTGTATTTCTTGAACCTTTCATACCTGTTGAGAAAACAGGCCTTTTTTTGCTATATGGCGCTGCTTTTTTGGAAGGTCTGCCTAGACTGGTTTGGATAGACAACAGAAATGAGGTTATGGTATGGGTGAGTACCTGTGGAAAGCCTTATTTAGGAAACTTGCTTGTGAATTGAGTGAGCGTCAAAGGACAGAAGGCAAAAGGTTCTCTGAGTTGCAAGGAGGTGCATCCCTTGTAAGGGTAGGAGAGATGTACTCCTCGCTGTGAATGCGTTGGCTTGGAACTGCAGAGGGTGCAGCGTGTCAGTGTTCATCAGTGGGCATGCTCTTCTGTCACTATCTCTGTTCACGTGCATCGATTCTAGGATGTCTATGATGGAGTATTGCAAAAGATCTAACTCTTAAAGAATGAGAAGAGGTTAAATGCAAGTCAAGAAGTTGATTCTGTCAAGATCTTGGGGGATTTTCCAGTCTGGCGGATTCATTACCTTCAGAAATGATAACTGATTGTATCTGAGGAGGTGAGGGGAAGAGTGATTTAGATCATGTCTGTTACCTGTCAGCAAGTAATGCTGCCTACAGCTGCAAGGAGTTAAATGAGTGCATCTGACACTATCAGTAGCTCTCCTATTTGACTTTTCTATGGGAGCTACCACTTGTACTTATATTTCACACATCCTTGAGGAAAATTTCAATTATAACTTGTCTGTTGGTAGGAAGAGGTAACCTGTGGAATGCATATAATGAGCATTTATGAATAAAGATGGATAGTGGAACAACTTGTTTGTGCCGTTTTGTTTCTGTCTCACTTGTTTCTTGTCAGGGGGGCACAAGGAACTAAAAAGCAATGGTTCCCTTGTCTTCCTGAATCTGACGTTCCACATACACAAGGAATTCCTTGTATCCTATGTAACTCTCCAAAGCAGACGTGTTTGTGTATAAGTTGTAGGAAACACAACGTGTTTGTAGCTGTACCTGGACTAGCCAGCAGTAGTGTCAGTTGAGGAGGTTGTTACTATGTTAATATTGGAGTTTATCCAGGAAAAAACCATTTATGCTTACATGTGCGTATGTTATATGCTTATATGTAAGTAGAGTTGCAGCCTTAAGACTAGAAAGCAGTGAAGATGGAACAAATGTCAGCAAATGCTCTCCTGAGGCGCTGCTGAAATGCAAGCACAAGTCTGCTCTATTGCCAACACAATTTTCTGCAGTAATAATTCTGCAGGATAATTTGAAGTCTCCCACTCAAGTTACTGATGCAGTTTAAGTCTGTTTAGCTCCAGATCTTGTGTAGTCCCAGTGTGCGGTAAGTTAGCTGGCAGCTTTGATGTTCAATGTTGTTATGGCTTTCTTTTAAAATATACTTGTAAGAAGAACAGTATTCTGAAGAGAGGGCTGTTAGTATTACACTAATTAGTATTTGCTGTTACTCACACAAGAGAAGGGAAATGTGTGCCTCTGGGGAAACAGACAGGGTGGGAACGTGCATCTGCCCTTGTGAAAAGGAGAGGGAAAGGCTCAGAAGGGAACAGTTGGGCAGGAGGAATGGGGAACCAACCAGACTCCTTTTCTGATTTACAAACTCTGATGTTCACTGTCCTTGGCTAGTTGCAAAGTAAATGTATAGAAACATGGGAACTGTCATATCTAGTAGCACTTGTAAGGCTTGCTTTTGTTACTAGGACCTAGCTGTGGATTGACTGTGATGTGGGTGATTGGAGGCCAGGGCCCAATAGAGTGGCTGTGTGACATAAGCTGTAAGGCACAGAGCTGTAAGTACGAATAGGCTATGAAAATGAGATGGAATGCATGAAACATACTCATCTAGCTGCCTTTAGCGATAGTGTCTGCGAGTGTTGAATATCATTTGACCTCTTCTAGAATTGTCATTCACCAATCTGTTCAGATGTCTTTGGAAACATTCTGGCTTTCACGACATTATTTGGTAAGTTTTGCAGTTATATGTAACTCTGTTACGTATAACTCTCTCTGTTGCAGTCTTGGGTAGTGTCAAGGGCATTTATTTCTCTTAGCTTCTAGTTTGCTACCTGATGTCTTAATGAGCCGTGCCCTAGTTTGCTTACTGTGGAATTTAATTCCCCACTTTGCGCATACAACTTGTGGTCTTGACAGGTGTCTGTTAGAAGATCTCTATTAAATAATTGTTCACCTATTTTCTTGGATAAGTTTAGGTTGTCTTTTTAGCCTAATTTTTTTTTCTAATAACTGACCAGAAATAAGAGAATTTTAGGGGATACATTCTTAGTATTATTCAAAGGTAAACAACAGAAGAAACCATACACATGTGTTTATCATTTCTGAGTGTTTGAGTACAAAGGTACCAAGACAACAAATACCGGAGAAATGAGGATGGAATTTTAGGGTTGATCTGTGCTGGTGACTTGTTCCAGCATGGCAAAGAGAACTGTACTTTGACCACATATGACTGGAAAGTAACTTCTTTAATATAGCATAACCCTGTTGTAGTGGGTGAGCCTGGGATGTTTGGCAGAACTGAGAGGGGCTTATTTACATGCGATTTTATTTTCAGACTTCTTTTTACTATTTTGATACCTCTTGGCAATTTTCCTAAGTGCTTAAACTGCACATTAGTGTGAAGAGTGTTTTTTAGCAGCTACATGTTTAAATTGAGTAAGGCTTATTTACTGTTTGACTTCTGGCTCTGACAGAATTTATTTCTCTAAACGATTTCTGCTAAATGAGTTATTTTTCAGTTAGACTGAGCAGGTTCCCACACTTGATTCTTCTTTTCCATTTGCATTTTCTTTCCTTTCTCAGTTGGTGTCAATCATGTAGCTCTTTACCTAAAGGATGCTTTTAGAAATCAAATGTTGACAGAAGGGCAGAAAACCAAAGAAGGCTGAGGAGAACCTTGCAGCTTTTAGCTATTGACTGATATAGGCAGCTTAATTAGAACAACTATATTTCATTTTACCCTTTGTTTTTTAATGAGGGAGAATGTAAGGATGGAGCGGAGGAGGTAGCTATAGGCCCAAAAAATCCTCTAGAGAGGGGCTTTAGAATGCCATCATTAATGGTTTTAATGCACTGGGCTTTTACATACCTGAAGTCCTTACTGCATGCAGACTGTCCAAGAAAAAAAATTGGGTCAACAGAGGTGCTTAGACTTGAACTGTGTGATAATCTTACATTTGAGCTTCTGACTTCACTGTGCATGGTGGTGTGGAGGGCCTTTCTGGTATTGGAAGGTAGCTTCCTTTGCAGTTCATGAACTGATTCACTATTCTTGATTCACTAACATTCGTGTTACTTAACTTGGGTAGAAGTGTACACCTAATAAACCTCAGTGTATCCTTTCTGAAATTGTAGTTGAAGATGCATAAAACTGGGATCCTCTTGGTAATGATGCTAAAACCGTATGTTTTGGTTGTCTTTGCTAAAAGCAGTCTGTCTTGATTTACATTCGTGTCTGCCAGTTGAAATAGGCTTGTAAGGGTAAGTGATTCATGGGCTGTTAGAACTGTTTGGGCTATAATTTTGACTTGTCTCTTTAAGACTTCGTAGCAGAAGAATATTTAAACTCAAGTTCCAAGCCAGGAAAACTCTGCTTCTTTGGTAATTGGAAGTTTGCTTTCAAACAATCAATAACAAATGTCATAAAGTACCAGTTTATTCAGAGAATTAATTGGAGATACTTAGGATAAATTAATAATGAATGTATCAAGTGATGGCTCCTTTTTAACTCTGCAAGAATATTAAAGTAAGCATCAGAGGAATTAAAGCAGACAAACTGTGTGGAGAAAATTAGGTATGCAAACTAGAGAACTGCATAAATCTGCATGTTATTAATTGGAGGAGAGTTCCTGAAATTATCATATGGGCTGAATAATAAGTATAATAAACAAAAATGATATGAAGAGGTGCTGTGTGGGGAGAAAAATGGTACAGCGTATGGGAGGAACTATAGCAGGCATTCCTTAAAAGAACTGCAGCTTTTCACGGTTGTTGATGACATACATGATGTGTGTAATATTTAAAATGTATACTGCTTGTTGTATATGTAAGAAGAAATATTCAAAGGCCGGAATAACCAGAGCGGGGAACTTGGTATTGGAAGCCTTTGTAATTATCCAGCAATTGTATTTTACCTCCTACAACCCAGTTTTTGTCCGGAGGAATTTTAGCTTGGAAGCAAGTAAATCACATTCTAGTTTCCTTTTATGCCTGCCGAGAAGACCTTCTTGTGCTCTAAATGTTATTCCTGCTCAATTTTTGGAAGCGGTGTTGAGGTACTTAAAGCCACTCCTCAGTGGAAAAAGGCTGTACTAAATTTTCTGAATAAGACAAAATTTTATCAAAAAGTCTACCTATTTGAGACTGTGAGTAGTATGTTTTACAAAGGGTCTCCTCTAAGAGTCCGTGATGAACAAAGGACTACAGCATCTTAAGTAACACCCAGGCCTAATAACTGGTTTACCAAAGTATGATATTCACAACTTAATCTTGGGGATTTGGTAGAATTATTAGGATAGGCTGAAGTACAGGCTACATTCTGCAGCCTTCATATGTGTAACTTATATTGCACGATGTCGTCATGTATCTGGAAATACTTCAGAACATTGTTAGATAGTTGGTAAAAATTCTAAGGTGTGGAGTTTGGCTGAATCTTAAATAATGGCTCCTAAATGAGTTGTAAAATTGCTTTGTCAGTTTTTGCTGCAGTGAAGTTGTTTGAGATTTCTGCTTTTCATCAGCCTCATTTGTTGTTCCTGCATCTTCTCTTAATATATTTTTCTTGAAGGCACAAGGGTGTTTACTGAAATGCTCAAGGACTTGGATTTATTTCCAACTCATCAATTTGTGATAAACTTGCAATATTCATAAGGTAGCATCTTCCAATTTATCACTTGCAAATAGTGCAGCAGATGCATGTTACAAGAAATCCTATAATGAAGCTATCATGCTTAGAATTGCTTCTAGCTTGCTATTGTTAGTAAGAGTCTGAAATAGTTCCCGCTTTAATTCTTGGGTGGTGAAGTTAGGTGAGGCTTTAGCCTGCCCCCCTGGAAACTCAAAAGTGTTCTGTATTGCGTCTACAATCAAAGTGTCTAAAAAAGATGAGTAGAGGAGGTCAGGATTAGTGACTGGGCTGAAGTTGGCCCTGTATATTTGCACTGCAACAAGCAGTTTTCAGCTTGAGTCTCACTGTGTGCTCTGCATATGAGTGTGGGATCTGGATCCTCTAAAATGGGGACTGTGTGCTAGGTGTTAGGCTCGAGCACAGCAAAGAGGGATTTTACAAAGGATAGGAAATAGAATTTGCTCTTAAATGCTCATGGAAGCCTTCAGTGGAGCCTTACACTGTGCAGCAGTGATGCAAGATCTTGGCTGTAGGGATAAAAGACTGTTTTATACTGAAGAAATCTAATTAGTCGTTGCTCTTCCTGTTTCGTAGGAAGATTGTAATTTTCATGTCCAGGAGTCTGTCTTCCATGGGATGGCTGGGAGGTAGCCATCTAAAATAATTATTTCTACCAATGTCTTCCATACATCTGAGGCCAGGAGTCTCTCCAGAGTGCCAGGGAAGTGTGGAGAGTTTTTTCCCCACACATGCCTACAGCATTAAGATGCTGAGATGTAACTGCACTGTGACTTTAAAAAAAATAAATCACAGACCCTGAAATATAACAGTATTTGAGTGTCTCTGTAATGAAGTAATATAGGAATGGCCTGAAGGTGCTGCTGACCAGCTTGTTCTTAGGCTGTTCTTGATTAATGGCATCATCTCCTTTGCTTGATGTTCATGTAGTATGTTGCACAGCTTGCCTGTCTTGATGCTTGTCACATCTAATTGTCACAATGGATGTAAAAAGCTATTTAAGGGAGTGTAGTGCAGCAAAGTACACAGCAAATGTCTGACTTCTACAGTAATTCATAACTGGTATTAAATCTCCACATCGTACATGTTTTTTTTCCAATTAAGTTTGAAATATCACTTCCATTCTTTAAGAACGCATCTAAAAACTAAACTTGCCAAATAAATATGCTTGACTGAACTGTTTAGGGAAATCCTTTCGGCTTTATGCTTTTCTCTTGGAAGAATTGCTTTTGTGAGAAATACTATAATTGATGAAACAGGAAATTAATGTGTGGATATGTTATAGTGAGTGTGAAGAGATTAAGTTTCTGCTGCCTCACATTTCATTATCAGCTTGAAATATGAAAGTGAGAGTGAACATCAGGATGGGTGAACAGGCTTCAGGGAGGGTGGGGAATAGATGGGAAAGAATCCAAAAGGGACCCTTCTTAGCATTGCTCAGTCTTATACAGTTTCTCCCCTTTTTCTTCCAGCATTGTCTGGCTGCTTATATCTATACTTATGCTTCTTTCCTTTGACACACTTGTCACTTTCTCCAATTGCAATGAGGAAAAAAAGCAAGTAACTCAGTAGGTTATTGGTTAAATTTCAATACTTGGTTTGCATCTGCAAATTGGCTGTTACAATGTTGTCAGTTTTATTGCTGCTTTGATATTAATAGTTCAGAACAGATAATCCTGCCTGCCTATTGCTCCATCTTCTCATGGAAGGCAAACAGATTTGGGGTGGCACGTTAAAAACAGTGGCTTTCAAAATTCAGGTTAAAAAGGGGTGGTTATTTATGCAGGGGGAAGATTTCTCTTGAAAAAAACAAAACTGGAGACTATTAGTGAAATGAGTTGTAATACCTCTCAAATAAAAAAAAATCTGTTTGAAAAAAATATCTGGTGGTAATAGAATTGTTTTTCCTGGGAAAGTTTTGTTCATCCAATAGGAATGGCAGCCCCAGGTGAGTTAAGTCATGTTTCTGGTAGCTCTCATGAGCCTGCAGACATCCGAGTCAAGCTTTAATCAACCTTAGTAGACTCAACCCTACTGTGTCTTTACATGTAGAACCAAATGGCACAGGGTGTGTTAATACCTTTTTGAGGTTTGCAAGTTCTTCAGTGTCACTGTGTAAAATGTAAAAAACCTTGCAAAAATGAGGACTGGCATAGCCAGGTGTAGGGAGGGAAGACAATGGTAAGTGTGCAGAAGGGCTGCAGGAGAACTGGAACAAAGAGGACCTGACAGCTGACAGTGCTGTAAAGTTGTCTGCATATCAGGATGTCTAGTTGCTGGTTGGCTGTGACAGTCTTGGATAAATGTCCCTCTCCAAGGGGCTGTGCGTCAGTAATGACATCCAGCAGCTGGTGGTGTACACCCAAGACAGAAGTTATGAAAAAAATCTATCCTGTAAGTTCAGAATGATCTATAAAATCCAGCTGCGAAGATGACTGCCTGTCACCTTCAGTGATTCATTTTGCTCTCTGATTTCCATGTATTAAACATAATGCAAAGATGCCACAGTGGAAGTTGAGTTATCATCATGCTGGCAACACAGCTTTGAGAAGATAGCCCTTATTCTTCCTTTAAGGCCACGTACCTGGAATCTGACTGGTCTCCTGGCTGAATGAAGGCACTGCTGTAGCAGGAAAAAAAGTTGGGAAGAGTTGAAGTTTAAGAGTTAAAACATGCTATTAACAATCTCCATTATGGATTTGTGAACTGAAGGTTAGATGCTCAGCTGCTCTCCATGTACCTTAATTTTTGACTGGTGGCAGCAAGAGTTGTTGAGTGGATTTATTTAAGTGTGATGCTTTTCTACAGTTATAAGAACTGTAATGTCAAGATATTACCTGAAACTGTGATACTGCTGCACCATCAGAGTTATACAGCTTCAAGTCTTAAGGGTTTCTTTGGTTTTCCCAAGAAAGTCTGTTTGTTTTGTGGGGAATTGTATTTCCTTAAACCTTCTTAAAAAGGTGAAGTCCCACTCTACCCATTTGTGAGGTAATTGGCTTCTCTTGTGGCTCTGCTTTGATGCTGAGTGGTTATGGCAAAGCTTAACCTTTTGTCTTGGCTCCAGAAGTGTCTCTTAAATTGTTTACGTTGGTATTGACTTTGTGGGAGCTCAGACTTGCAATTGGGATAAAGAATTTGTGTAGTAGTTCCAAGTGCATTGCGCTTTTACTTTTAAAGATGGCTTCTTGTGTGCTTTAACTGGCTAATATGCCTTTTTTTTATTCTTGAACTAGTAGACATGTTGAATGTCAGCTGATCACTTCAGACTTCAGGTAGCTTGAGATCTGGCCTCTAGTTTCTCTATGCTGGGCCTGAATTAAGTTTTCACTGCAATGTTAAAGCTGAGTGGGTTTGGTTTTCTCCACTGACAACTTAAACATTTTTGTTTTAAAAAAGGCATACCAAGCACAGAATACCTTAGGGAAATATAGCTTTCTGAAAGAAGTGAGACTTAAAATTAGTTGCTTTTCCTTTAGTCTTTCTATATTAGTTCAGAAATCTATTCTCTATTAATGAACCCTAGCACTTCCTGATATTTAAAGAAAGGAATGTTTTTACAAAGCTCCTGCGGGGTGTTTACTGTCTCCTAGTGTGGCTTTTATATTGTCGGGGCTTCACACACAGATAAATCTGCTGAAGAGAAGCTACATTGAAGTTGCATCATTATAAGTTAGGGACTCTGGCTTCAGGTGCATTTGTAGGCTGAGATAAAGGTAAGGATAACACACGAGCATGATCTTAGAAGTGGCCAAAAGCTACAGGTGTAAGGCAGAGGCAGCTGCATTTAGAGATGTCAGTCTGTCTTGATCATGAGTGAATGCTGGACCTGGGAATAGACTCAGATCTCAAAAATGTGGGCACTAGCTTGTTACATCTTGAGGGCTTGATCTGAGAGTCCGCTTGATCCCAGTCCTTTCCTAGACGGTAGATCTCGCTGATTTGTCTGATAGTGCTCCTGGCTTAACTATGCCAGAGATCTTTGTGCTCTGCAGTGGAGAGATGCAATATAAAGGAGATCATTCTTGTGTGCTTCTTTCCTGATGCAGCGTGGTCTCTGTGGTGTTGGGTTGCCCCTATGGAATGGAGGTGACCTGGCGGTAGCAGTCCTGTCAGACTTCAGAGCCTTCTGCCCAATGTTGTTAGCCAAAACCCATTGCTGAAATGCTCTGTAATCCATCTGTGGGCTGTCTTGCTAGGGGTGGAACAAGGAAGCAAAAAGCTTTTTAAAATTGTTCAGCATGCTGTCTCTCTTCCCCCGTGACCCCACTGGAGCACCTAATGTGTTTGCGAAGAGAGAGCAGACCTGGGGCTTGTTAATTAGTGTCCCTGCTTGATCCGAGTGGCTGGCCTTCTGCTTGTCAGGTCGGATAGGCTGTAAAATCAGGCAGAAAGCTCTGTCTTTCTAATGAACTGTTAAAAATAAGTACCAATTAAAGCATTAAACAAGCTCTACTTCTGAACTAGCCAGACAGTTTTTGTTGGTGGTTATTAAATTACAGATGGCAACAAAAGAGCCATCAGCAGGGACCATTTGTAGCACAATGGTGTTGCTTTTGCTTTGCATTAGCTGAGACGGACAAGAGAAATAATGGCTTGTAGAATCATGTAAAAATGGCAAGATTTCACATCTCATTGTGAGGCTTAACATTAAGTGGATTTGAGATTATAATGACTTGAAGGATGCTCAGTCACAGGTATTTTTTCCTTGGAGTTGTGTGGAAGATATATGTAAAATCGTGGCAGTCTTTGCCGCATGGAAACTCTGAATTGAAATGGATATTTGGCTTTAGCTAAGCTTACCTTGGATGATGACAAAAATGCCATCCATTGATGTTGATATCAGCTCAGCAGGTAAAGATCAGTGAATGCTCTCCAGTGATGAAAACTCCCAGTTTTGAGTTTCTCTGCTGTCCTTCTGAACTTGTAGGTAGCTGGCATTGCGCTGTTTCTCTCCAGAGCAAACAGCCCCAGAAGCAAGAATGACAACTAATTGTCCTTCATCCTCAGCTAATGCCACCTTTTCATAGGAGCCATTTTTCTAGCAAGGTTGTATCCACTTAATGTCATCCTTGCAGCAAGCTGTTAATAAACACTAGCGGCCTGTACTAATAAAAAAGATGTGTTTTTCTTGAGGCCGCTTGGTTTAGATCCTGGGCTGCTTTGATTATTTTTTTTTTCAGTTGGGTTATCAGAGGGAATGTTTGACAGTGAGGAGGGGAAGAGAAGCTGCTTGATGTTTTTTCACTTTGGTTGGACTGAGAATTCTGTGCTAGATAGAAGAAAATGAAAAGGTCATGTAACTAACACTTCCAGCTTTTCCAGGCACTGTGTATAAAACCTGATGCATGGTAAGTGTGGTTTCTCACTATGCCTTTATATAGGTGTATAATGAATATGACTTCCCTAAATACTGCTGTATTCCTGTCTGAAACAGTACAGAAGTGACACTTTCTGGAATACCTTGCAAAGTTAAACAGGTTGAGACAAAAATACAAACTGTTATCGCAATCTTATAGAAAATACTTGTAGGGAGATGAAATTCAGTGTAAGTGAAGTTCTAATGTGTGGTGATTGAGCAGGCATTCCAAGTTGGAAAGAAACTCTTCATTTGTGAAAGCTCTTGCTTGGGAAGGTTTAGCAGGGGCAGGAGTTAAAACAGAGGTAAAGAGGCTGGTTTGTTTCCTGTTCAATTTGATCATCTGGGAATAGGTTGCCTGTGGGAGGTAGATTATTCTTTATTATTTTTGTAACTGCCGTTATTCCAGTGTTTAGTTGGAAAAAAACCCCTTAACTTACAAATATGCGTTTACACAAAGGAAGTAATTGTAGATAAATAACAGAACTGAGGTTTCCTTTCCTTTGACTTGGTATCTCTGAAATAATGGACCGAGTAAATGCGAGCTACCAAAGCAGAATGCTTACCTCAGGCCTTCAGTACTAAAGGGATTGATTATTGTAATGTTTTGTTCTCAGGATTGCTCAGTAATTTGCTAATGGTGCTCCAAACACAGCAGTGTATCTGACTGCAACAAGAAAATATGATTAAAGTTTATTTCCTTTAGTCTCTCTTCACTGGTTACAATCCATTTGCGGTTGATTTTTGGCAGCTCTTGTAATTTAAATTTAACTCTGGGTACTCGTATTCTCACTTACCAGTTGCTGGATGGTTACACAAACCCCTACATTCCTCAGCAAAGGACTTTGTTGTTGTTTTCTAGCAGTGGTGAGAAGCAAGAGCCTCATTCAGGCCAGGTGCTGTACTGCTGTTTCCTTTGACTTTCATGTACATTGTTCTAGTAAGCGTAGCTGCAAAAGCAGGAGAGATGCTTTTTAATTCTCTTCGAGCCCCTTGCTGCTGTTCTTTCCCAACTACTGTGCTCTTATGAGGAGGAATAATTGTCCTTGTTGCATTTAAAAAAAAAATGCATTTCCATACCTGCTGTGACAGTGAGAAAATATAGCATGCTTCTTCCCAACTCATATTGCTCTTGTTCTGGTGGGAGTTTGAGCTGTAATTTTCCTGTCCCAATGAATTGGATACTGAAATAGGTTTTTGGGCTGGTGGCGTACATCTTGACATTCAAAAGTAGAGATTGAAAAAGCGCATAAAACCCCTGCTTAGAAAATTATTCTCTTGTACTTCCCATTGAATACAATTCCTTTTCTCAGGGTTCTTTACTCGGTGAGATATCGTGGACTCTGCTAGCAAAGCTTTTTTTTTTTCTTTTGTCTCAACGTGGAACTCTGTGAACCATCAATTAGGCTGCGGTTCCATTTCACGAAGGGTGTTAATTCTTGACCTTCTGATGATGACCATGTCAAAAGGAAGCCAGAATATGGAAACAAGCTATTGAAAACATGAATTGCTGTGGCAGCCTGGTCATCCAGCACTAAGGCTTTGATACAAACTGGCAGTAGGAGAAGACAGTTCCCATTTGTTAGAGCGTAAGTCCTCTAAGGTATCATCTACTTAAGGTTTTACAATAGTCTGTGGCATAGTTAATGGCACAGCTATGACAGCTTTTGAGAATGTGACGGGTACCTGTAAAGCACTTGCAAAAATAACTTATTTTTCTGTTTGGTACCTTATGCTGTCTTGACTATTTTTGGCATATCAAATATCAACTGTGCTACTTGCTACTGTACTTGTCCTAAATTAGGTTGTATTAATAGGGAGCATTTTTAGCAAGGAAGGAAAGAAACAGGTATTTGGAGGGGCTGCGGAGCATGAATAATGCAACTTGCAGGTATTGATGGTGTGCATTTAAAACTGTTACCTTTAGAGGTCCTTTCCAGCCTCTGGTATTCTTTGACTTGTTTGGGGTGGGAAGTTCAGGTTGTCTTACCTTCAATGTAGTTCTCTGTCTCAGCCGTGCTCTGCCACTGCTTTATCTCTGGTGGCCTGAAAAATAGATGTCTAAGAGTGAAGATGGGGAATTTAAGTGGCTCTGTCCCTTGATACAGGGGTGAGCTGTAGCATTGTAATGCCCAAAGGATAGTTTTAAAGAAAGAATATAACAGGTGCTCCTGAACTGCTGTGTTGATGTGTATAAAATTTTCTTGTCAGAAAAGATAGCTCTTATTTTTGAGATGTAATATCACGCTTGGTGTATGAATCTCATAATTTTGTTATTTAAAGAAGCTGTGGTAGAACAAGATGCCTGCTGCATGTTATTTGCTCTCTCTGTAGGAAGTGTCACTTGGGGCTGGTGGAACCCCTTGAGCTAAAGGAGTAGAAACACATTTGCAGGCAGCATCTTCCCTTCTCCTTACACTACTTTCTCTGAAAGAAATGCCTTAGTCTGGCAAGGGTTAGTCTCGGAGCTGGGGAAAAGGCAGTAGATAAAAGCCACCCTGGTCACTCTTGGTAGTATAGGTGTAGACAGGGTAATATAAGTATACGGGTACTTCTGGGATGCCTTTTATCAGCTATTGGAGAAAGGATTTTAGATTTTAAGTTGAATACTTCTGTTGAACATTCTTGACTCCAGAGCAGAGGCTGGTATGATTTTTCAGTAAGAACTATACTTCAGGAAATCCAGTAAAATCTCTGGTAAATGTTATGTGTTAGAACTAACTGGAGTAGAAGCTGGCAAAATTCCAGTAACAGTGGAAATGTGCATGAGCCTAGGGGTTCGGATCTGCCTTCGATAGTTGAATGCAAGACTAAGTGCAGGGTTTAGGAATAATTTATCTCCTTACTTAAAGTCTTCTTTCATTAAGGTCAGTGGTATAAGCCTATCTTTCAATGAAGTATCCTTAATAAGGAGATTTAAATGTGATAAAATGTAGTTCATCTAGCTGTTCTCTGAAACAATTTCAAGGTTTTCTCCTGCAAACCTTCCTAGCCCTGTTGTAACTTGAAGTATGTCATGCTGAAACGAGGCAGTGATCTTAAAACAGTAGCATATAAGGAACTAGTCTCAAAAGACATTTTGCTGCTGTAGTCTGAGCTATGTGTGTGTTTAAATCCTGTGGGAATAGGATTTATACTACTGTGGGGGCACTAAGCACATGAGAACTCCAAATCTAATACAGCTTGCAGGGAAATGGTACTAGTCTTCCTTGATTTTTTTCCAAGGTTAAGGCCTGTTCAAATTGATAATTCCGTTTCAGGACTGTCTTTAGTCTGCCAAGTCCTTTCTGGTTTTTTTTCTGGAATTAAAGGATTTCTGAGAACTGAGACCTCTTCCACTACAGAAGTGATGTGTGCTGGGGTGCAGGTGTGTGAGCTGGGAGCCTTTGTTTTCCTTTATGAAAAGGAGTTTGTTGGCTTGGCAGGCTGCTGCTTTGTGATACAAAGCTGTCCTGTTCTCAAGAGTCCAGCCAAGGCTCTGTGAATTCCTTTCAAGTTGTTCAATCAGTGAGCAGTTTAGTCAAGGTCTAAGCCTATAGAATAGTTACCAACTGGCCATTTTTACTACTACAGGCAAACCAAGAAAATGTCCAGGGGTCAACAACTTGGCTTAAAAAGTATGTGAAAAATTGTTCCAAATTGTTTTAGGTGCATCATTTAACATCTAAATGTTTTATCACATCGGAGAAAACAGTGAGATGGCATGTTACTTTGAAGGAACTAAGGAAAGTTCTTTGTTTAGCATTGGACTTGCTGCTTTAAGAGCATGAAGCTTGGCTTTGTAGAACTTGAGGACTTAATGTATGTTATTTTACCAACTGTCATCCTGACTTAAGCATGTTTTAGTGGAAGCTGGTGTGTAGAATGTTTTCAGAGCCATTTGGTTAACTGATTATATATTGATCTTCAATTTAACTTCCTTATAGGCAGTTTCTTCAGCTGGAATAAAATCAGAGAATGTTTTCACTTTTTTTAGTCCAAGAATTTTCAAGGGAAACTAGGGTAGCTTTTAGTGTTTTGACACTTTGATGTGTTTGCAAAAGCCTATTGATCAAAGATGATTTGTAAGCTTGACTAGTAAATGTTAAGCTTGATTTATTTTCTCCTGATTCTGCAATGATAGCATTCCAAATTACTGAGTTTTCACTGGCTTTCATGTCATGCCATAAATCAACTCCTAAAGACAACCAAAACCTATATGCCAGGTCATAACAAAAACCTAATCCTAGGTCTATGAGAAGCTTTTGAAAGGCAGCAGGCTTTTGCTGAATTAGATCCAGCTTCACAGTACTTACTTGAAACGAAGCCAGGCTGGGTGTTTGGCTCAGTATGGGATGTTTTAGTGCTACTTTTACGTAAGGGTTCATAATATCCACAACTTGGGAGAGTGGTGAGTGTCCTACAGATATCAATTTCATCCCCCAAAACAAAGTTATTGATGAAATGTGTCAAGTCAAGACTGAAGATGAGGATGTCTGGAAATAAGCAGTCGAT
>JAOTQQ010000010.1:3537246-3563060 GCA_026546715.1 Gallinago undulata
TCCCCCAAAACAAAGTTATTGATGAAATGTGTCAAGTCAAGACTGAAGATGAGGATGTCTGGAAATAAGCAGTCGATGGTCCAGATAGTCCTGTGATACATAATCCTTCATCACACGTTCCACTGGTCTTCTGCATTTCTATCCTCTTAACCTTTATTTGGCTCAAAATGAAGAGGTTAAAGCAGTAACTGCTAGATCATCAAATCCTGATACGCGTTCCTTTCAGTAATGTTGAAGGTGAAACTAATAACTCTGATCTTGCAAGCCTTGCTTGAGCCAGCAAAACAGAACACTGAAGATTTCTGGACAAGTGAAAAGGAACATCTGAAAAGGGCAGTTTGAAGAGCAAAGATGGCATGGACAGCATTCTGTATTCTGCAGCCATGAACATGCTTGGAAAAGTGATTGTGGGTCACTGTGTGCTTCTGATGTCCTGTTATACCAAAAGAGAGCCTCGAAGGGAATGGATAACTTCTTTGAACAGTGCTTCCGACTTGAGAGATCATCAGTTGGGGGCTGGCAGAAGCCCATTCCTACTCCCACAGGTTTTGTCTCCACAGGTGAGTGTTAATTCAAGTTAGCAGGATGCATTGTTTAGCTTTCTAAGCATGCTAACAAACTCGCAGTACTAGGGTGGGTGGTATGTCTGGCCTTTGCAAGGTCTGTGTGACTAAATGGGGAGTGGTTGTATGCTTCTTGGTGATGAGTTTAGCGTTTGACTTGAATTCAGGACATGTTTTGTCTGACTTAAATTCTCTGTGTGAAAGGCATTGGGATGACAGATCTGCTTGCTGGCCTTTACCTGTCTAGTCATTGGACACATCAGACAATACAGCTCAAAGGTGAGTACTCAAAACATATAATGAGAATTAAATTTACACTCGCGTAGTCCTTGGCATATCTGCTGTGTTTGCAGATAAAAAGCACTGGTTGCTGCCTGTTGTGAGGGAAGGCAGTAAAGACTCTTCATGCGAAGTTGTACCAGGTTTTATCCACTAAACACCTACCAGATGGTAAATCCTTCAGTCCCTAGTGCTGTGGGTTATGTGATACTACTACCTGTATGCTTAGAGGGAATATGTTTTGGTGCTGCTTGTCAAGCCCTCCCCTGCAGACAATGTGTGCCACCATTTTCCTGCCATATCACTGTCATCTCAGTGCTGGTGGAGATGGCCAAGTGTGAAACGTCAACTGTGGAAACTTGAGAATAAAAGGGGGAGACGCTTCATGCTTTTTCTGCCTTGGAAACTGTTGGAAGGTGATTTCAGTATGGAGTCCTGAGAGTGCTGTGAAATGCCAGCTGTAGTCTGCTGTGCCTGAAGTGGATAACGAAGGGGAAACAAGATTCAAAGCCAAACTGGTTTGTGCAACAAAAGCCACGGCAGTTGGTGGTACTAAAAAGCATTTTGGCTGTGGTCTGGCTTCATAGAGTTTTTCAAAATCTATGCTAAATTATTTGTGAGGGTTTAATGAAATGAAAAACTTGAAGGTAGGAATGGGCTGTATCTTATTTTTCAGTATCACCTGATCTACTTCAGTAATTGTGTGGCTGTATTGCTGCCCTGTGAAATGAGGATGGAACCTGAAGCTGTGAGGTGAGGTGGCAGATCTTTACTGGCAGACTGTGATGCTTCCCTGCTACCTTACTCTGAGCTTCTAGGGATTATCTGAACTCTCCACTGCACAGGATCAACATGTCAGCTCTATCCTCAGTGGCAGCAAGATCAATCCCCGAACCTGGATTTCAGTTCTTGCTTGCTTTGAGTGTTGGGTGGGAACTGAGGAAAGAACCCCTGAGCCTTATCTCTCAGCCAGCTGCTCAGCTGGCAAACTGCAGATGTCCCCAAAGAGGGATGCTCTTGGAAATTTCATGTGCAAACAGTAATTAAAGCAATAAATGTTCTGAATACAAATTCTGTTTAGAGCTGGCTTTGAAATAACTTTTTTTCCTCCCGAAAGAGGGATGGAGAAAGGAGAACAATGAAAATGAAAGCCATCTTTTCACTGAAAGTGCTGTGTGAGTAACTTTGTGGCTTTTAGAGGAAACTGAGCACAGAAAATCTAAATACGAAGTGCTTTGTTTAAGTGAAATTGACACTCAATTTTCAAAAGTAAACAAAATGTCAAGTGTCTAGAAAAAAACATGTTTGTTTCAGTCCTTTATCTCCCTACTAAATGTTTTCCACTCAGTGAAAATTACACTAATCATTCTCTGGTGGTTCCAGTAAGAATCTAGCATGTGACTGGTATTGCTGGAAACGAGTCCAAGGCTTTTTCTAGGTGAGCTGGGTGATTCTTAGTGAGTCCAGCTATTAGACAGACTGACACTTCTTCCTGTAAAAGATTGGCTACTGTGATGTTGTTAGCAGAATCGTATCACTTGCAAGTCTTCCAGGGCTAATATTTCCAAGTAAGTTATGGTCAAGGGATATGTGGGGAGGGAGAAGTCGTATTTGTATGTTTCAGGGTTATTTTGATTAAATACTTCCTAATCAGGAGGGCTTTCTAAGGGCTTGTTCTGCTGCTTTTGCTCATGAAGAATGGCTAGAAGAAGCAAGTAAGAGTGGATTACTGGCTCAGAGTCAGGTTTCAAAGTGTTTAAAAAAGCAGTCCAGATCCCTTACTGTGGCTGAACAGATCAAAGTGATCTTGGAGTACAGGAAACGAATTAATTGCTGGCTGTCTTCACCAGAAGTCATGATCAACAAATTCCAAGTGATCTTCAAGAAGGAAGGTGTGTTTCTTGTGAAGTTTATGCTCAGGTTGGGGACCTTATCACTCAGCCAGTCTCCTTAGATTTTTTTTTTTCCAGTTGTGCCAGCTTGGTAGGAAAATGAGAACAAACTGGTGGGTGTAAAGAGCAAGGATCACATCCAGAACAGTCTCATGAGGAAAGTACAAAATCAGGAATAGCAATGCTGTAATAGCGTTCCTGGTCATCTAATGGAGAAGAAGCCACTTAACTCCATCTGGCTTCTGTCTGCAATTTGAGACATCAGGAAGGTTTTAAATCAAGTGTGCTGCAGTAGCCCAGGTGTAAAATACAGTTGCTGCCCTGATACCCAAGGACTTTAATGTGGAGAATACGTTGGGTAAGGAGTGAGTTTGTAAACAAATGCAACAGCTCTGCTGTATCACATTGCTTTTTGATTCCGTTAAAAAAGGAAGGATTGTTCAATGAAAAGTACTAGAGTTCAGAAAAATAGTTGGTCTCATTTTGCACAATTTTCCAAACCCAGCTTCTGCATTAAAAGTGCCACTGGTTAAAGACTTGTTCCTTGTTGAAATGTCTTCCTTTCTAAATCTGAAGTGGATCTTTCAGGATAAACTTGAATGCACTTTTTAGTGCTGCTTCCTGAATGACAGTGACTCAATAGCACAGAAGAAACGCTGTTATATGCACCATATCCTTTGTTCAAAGGAATAGGCTATTTTAACAGTAACTTCAGTGCTGCCTCGAAGGTGAAGTGAAGATTAGTCTCTTCAGTTCCCTATAAGAAGACTGGATATAGCCCTGGAGACTGTGCTACATTCCCCCTGGAAATAGGGTTGAGATTCAGTAAGTCAGTGGCAAAAGCCACAGAAGCTCTTGCAATGGAAGAGAGATCTGAATTAAAACACTTCAAAAATGGAGTCTGCACAACAGGACTAACCTTAAGGTCTAAAACTATTTTTTTTCTTAATTGCTAAAGCTGTCAGTCACTGAAAGTACAAGTAAGAAAGTGAAGTAGATGTCCAGGTATTTATGCTTGGGAATGAGAAATAATGGTTTTGAGCACATTATTGTGGAGGATAAATCAATACTGTATATTTAACTCTGTTCTTTCCCTGCCTTTAAAGAACAATTCTAGTTGAGAAGAAGAACCTCTTTAACTTTGTCCAGAATTGCAAAATGAGTCCAAGCCACAGGCTGAAAAGACCATGAAATCAGGATCCTGTGGTGGTACATATTAGTTAAAGGAGGCTGAAGGCAGTATTTCCTGACAGACTTAAATAAATGTCCTTCTGTTGTTGTCTTAGGGAAATGGATATGAATGCAGAAGGAAACTAATGGGGTAGCACCAGGTGCCCAAGGCCATCTTTCCTTGCTAAGTGCTTTCCCCCTGCTCTGTCCTAACCTGTTAATCTGCTGGTGTTGTAGGAGGACAAGCTCTGCTCTGGATGCTGGAAGAATATCTGAATTGCACAGCACTGGAACTGTTGAAGTTCGTGTATGATAAAAAAGACTTCTCAGGCATACCCAGGAGGTGAATGCTGGTGGTACTGTGACCATCTTCAACAGGTTCGGTGCTGCCTGAACAGCTCTAGCATATGCTGTATCTCTGCATTCAGCTGGTTAGGCACTGTGTGCATTTAATACTTCTGCCTTGCAAATGAATTCCTGATGGGATGTGACTGGCCTGGATCTTCTCCTGGACGGATGTGTTTGTTTCATCCATCTTGTCAAAGCCATTCAGTACTTTAATCTGAATCTGAGTATTCCACTGGAACCATGTAATTTTTCAGTACTTTAGGATGAAGAGATTGAGAAATCATTGGGTGATTCTGATTGATTATGTGAGGTCCTGTAATACAACACTTGAAACACTTGTAGCTTTTGTTCAATTACCAGCCTGATCTTTTGAAAGGTGGGTTTTTTTGTCCAGATTTCTTTTCGGTTAATCCATATTCTGTTGCTGGCACTCATTTCTATCTTATTTTCTTTCCAGGCTTTGGCATTGAGCTGCTAGCTTGGCCTTGGAGACCTCTGATGTGACCTGGTTTCCCTAGCAAAGACCTGGGTGACAGATACAATCCTGAGGATGTATTAGACTTCATACTTTTCTGTCCTCTGGAAGAAGAGACCTGCTTTTTCAAAGGGACAGGTGCTGTTCTTTTCCATATTTAGATCTACTAGATCTAAATATGCATTACATATGTTAGTTATGCTGTTGCTTCTGTTTTTGGTACCTACTGCAAGATCAAGTATGATTGTATTAAGAACATAGGCAAACAGGTATCTCATGGGAGTGGTGGGAGGTGCTCTCAAATAAAACTAAGTTTATTCAAATGGAGAGCTAGTGCTGCTTTTCTGTGCTGTAAAAGAAATCTTGCTTTCTAATAAAATCCATGCTAGGCTGACTCAGCAGAAGATCTGGTGCTGTTAGGAGCCTTTGAAGTTGTGAACCTTTCTGCATAGCAGGCCATTATTGCTATACAGAAGTGCGATGTTTGGATTACCTAGACTCCTTGCCTGTTTTGCTTTGTGCTATGACGTTAATACTACAAAGAAAACATAGTATTTACAGACCTTCAGACTAATTATGAACTCTTCCCCATGTGCAGAGAGGAGGGAAACAACACCCTCAGCTGCTGTGCTCAACTAACTGATGTTAGTAATGTTTCAACTCCATGTCTGCTCCCCTGGTGTCTTGGACACATTATCTTCTCCTATACCACCTTGGATGAGAACAAAAATATACAGACAATATACAATATACTGACTCTGTAACCAAGCTCTACTCTCACATAACAGTCTCTGAAATATTCTTTCACCAGTTGCCTGTAAACATATCTCTTTACAGATGTCTGATGTACTTCCAGTACACCCTAGCTATTACTTGCCTATTGTAGCCTATTCCTGTGTTAAATCCACATGTGCACTAAAGTGTTCAGACATCTCCTGTGCAGGAAGTAAAACCAAGAGGTTCATGGATTTTAATTTTGCCCATTCTGCTCTAATCCAGTCTGAAGAGCTGCTTGAGCACTAGTTTTAGAGCTGCTTCACTTGCCTGCCACAGTTTTACATATGACCTTTCCATAGAGGTTATTCGGACTATCATTGTTTAATAATAAAAGCAAAGTCTAATGATTCCCCTTTTCACACTACAGTTTTGCACCATGTGTTATGAGGCTTTTGTTGCTCACAGGGTTGGCAAACACTTTTATCCAAAATTTGTGAGTATTTACTGGGAGAAGACTAGAGCTCTTGGGCTTTACCTGTCACATTGATTACTAACAGCAGTACTTGAAGGTCTATTGTTGTACTAATAAATGCAAAATGAGAGAAGTCTCCTGCAGTCACTAAGCAGGCCCTGCTTCAGTAGCATCATGTGTTTTATTATCTGAATCTCACAATAGTAGAGATAGAATTAAACCCTGTGCCAGGCATTCGTATCTGATACTTAATACTCTGTAGCCAGTTCAGTCCTTTCCTGATCATAATCTGCCCTGATTTCTAGCATAGTCATAAGCACTGCTCGCTTTGCTCTCTGGGACTGTGTGATCCTGTGTCATGCTCTGGGCTCCATTTTCCATCTGTCAAGTCCATGGTGCTTGCTAAGATGGAGGGCCCAGGCTTGTCTGCCTTAGCTTGGATGAGATCAGCAAAGGATTTGGGGTCCTTGAAGCTTCCTCGGGGAGAAGCCAAAGGACTGTACTCAATCACAAAGTCTGAACAAAGTAATTTTGATGCTCTATAGTGAAACTAGAATTCCTGTGTTGCTTTTCCAAAATGTTTTCCACGCTGCTGGTCTGCCTGGCATTGCCCTGGCACACAGTGGTGCTGCAGCCAACTGTGTTTATTACTCTTTCTATTCAAAAATGCTTCCCTTCGTCTCTTTGGCACATTTGCTCTGCGGTCTCCAGCTCACGTCAGCGTTAGCTTGGTTTGGTAGCTAAGGACTGGCCCCATTTCTCTGCGTTCATTTTCGGAAGAGTTAATAGTCCCATCATCCTGCTGAAACAAGAGGCAGTGGTGCTGCCACTAGTGATTATGTTTTCATCTATATATTGACTTTTCAGTAATGCACAAGCCACATCTGTTAAGCCACCTCCCTCTGTGCCTTCCAGTGGCGTTGCAGCAGTGGAGACTCCAGAAGGCAGTGTTGGGTGTGGGTTCACGTGTCCTTTTTGGCAATAAATCTCTGGATGATGTTAATCATTAACTGGAAGACAACAAGAGTTAGCAGTGCTGCTGGCCACAAGTGAAAGGGAAGGGTGATGGGCAACGGAGGTCAAAAGGAACTTACCTTTTCCTCTCCCCTTCTCACTGAAGACGACACAAAGAAATAACAGGTTTTCAGCAGTGTCTCACCAGAGTATAATTTTCATGAATCGCATTATAATTACATGGTCTCTTTAACAAATGCTGCCTGAATCCTCTTAGGGCGCAGCTATCTAAGAAGGCACCAACAGAACGTGCGATGAAATGGGCTTTATGGAATTTTGAAACCGCTGTCTGCCCTGTCAGTGTATCCAGGGCCAGCCCTGGGCTGGGATTCATAAGTCTCTGTTTACCAGAGATAATCAGAAGCTGTGGGAGGGTACCCCAAGGCAAGGACCGGTCTGTTCCTGCCCAGTTGCTTCACCTTATTTTATAATATAAACATTTTTCTGTTAACCCTTGTCAAAGACTGGGTAGTGGGATAAACACTCTGACCCCGCGTACAATAGTTAGCAAAGTGTTTCGAGTTTGATTTGGGGTGGGGCCCAAGACAGGGTTGTTTGAGAGAAATTAATCATTATGTTTTTATCAACACTTTTCACCGAAACTATAAGCACCTGTGGTTAAGACAGGCTTTCCCAGCCGAGCCTGGACGAATGCCTTTGTCTATTTGCTGCCTCTGGAGCTGCGTTTGTGCTTGAATACCACAGTGTTTTGTTGATACGGTGACTTCTTGTTATTTGTCATTAGTCTCACTTGTCTCTTTCGAAGTTGAGTTTAACATAAGCGGCTTTGATCTTGGGTGTGTGCAGTTTTGCATGGAATCTCAGCCCCGGAGAAGTCCAGGAGTGTTTTTCTGTTGATTTCTCTGGATCTAGGATTTCCCCCTTGCTTTCTGCTTCCCTGCCCATCCCTACTGCTGTTTTCTTTGTTTTATCATTTTATTTCTCTCTCTCTGTAGTTTTATTTCCGTTTTAAACTCATCGTTTAGGTTTGTGAACTTAGTATAAATAAAGTTTAGCCTGCGAAAGAGCGTGCAAAGTAAAGCTACGGTGTAATTTTACATTGCTCTTTTACTGCTGCTGTTTCATGCGTGGCCTTGATGGTGCTTGCATGTATTTAAGATGTCACTGAGCTTGGTTGCCCCATGTTAAATCTCTCTTTTTTTTTTTTTTTTTTCTGTTATCAGTGCTCAACTTGGTCTAGGACTGTACAACGGGAAAAGAGCCTCTGCTGCTGTAGCATCTCTGAGTGTATCTGTAGGTTTTGTATCGGTAAGTGTGGTTATTTTATGATATTCAGCTGCATCTTTCGGTCTCTTTGAGAAAGGTGGGCACTACAGCACCCTATGAGCCTGCACTGAATTACAAGTATCATTAAAAGGGACTTGCATAGTTGTTTTTTACATGGTGTGTGTGCATGTATATATGTATGCATGCAAGAAAGATAAAGCCTTGATTTTACAGCTCTAAAAGTGGAATTTTAATGCATTAATTTGCAGGCTTCTGAGTAGCTCTATCTGCGTAATAATAATAATAACGAAAAGAGAAAGAAAAGAGAGAGGCAAGTGGATGGGAGGAGGGTCCCCCCGTACCCATCGCTGTCATTCCTGCTATTTTACGAGACAAAGTGGTGGCTTTAAGTTGAAATACATTTGCTGTTTCTGTAGAACTAAGAGGAGGTTTGATTCAAATTTATAGATCTTTTCCTTTTGCATTGATGAGAAATCTTTGTAAGCTGTTGGTGCTGTTAGAACTTAGGTCTACTCAAGTAACAGAACTATTCCTAATGTGAATTCTAAGCCCTGTCTGTCCAGTTTTGGGCTTTTTTTGTCTTTTTTCTCCCCTTCCCCTAGCTGTGCACCCCTAGGTGAAATGAGAGGTGCAGTTTGGGGTATTTGCATATTTTTTTGTTTAGCAAATGGATGTTTTATCAGGTTTGATGGCCGAGGAAATGGGGAGATTGTAGCTAATTTCAGGGTGACTGATGGTAGCTTTCTGTAAGGTTTGAGGTTGTTCCTGTCCAGAAGGGGTGCAGTCACCACGAGAGAACAGTCTTCCTGCCCTAAGGTAGGTATTGCTGCTGCTGGCACACCTGAGAGTTCATTACTGGTGCCAGTGAGCTGAGCGGGATGGTTTTTTGGTGTTCAAATCAAGAAAAATGACGCATTCCTGTTTTGTGAAGGACTGCTAACATTACCGGGCTGACTGGTTTCTTCAGGACTGACCAAACAGTTCAAGAAAAATAGGAGCCATTTCAAATACAGTCAGGCTTGCTGAAGCGATAGTCGAGTGGAGAGAAGATGAGTCTGTCAGGTCTGGAACCTGAGCTATTTTGTATCCCAGAGGAACGAATATGCTGATATTTGGTAGGCCTCCAATTCCTGCAACCAAGAAAAGGACGTGCCTATTTATTTTCCTTGCTGGAGTCATCTTCGCGTTGCTGTGCGTTGCGTCCAACAGCCTAGATTTATAATTCAATCTGCGTCTGTTTGTTGCTTGACACAGGAGGATGAAATAATAGCAAGGCTCCGTTTTCTTTATAGCCGGGAATAGATAGCTATGGCTCACCATCACTGTAAACCGTACAGGGGTTTGTGATGTTTCAGATGAATGATGCTGCTGCTGGATGAAAGTAAATGGTGGCGTCCTGGAGTGAGTCCCAGGTTATTCTGCTGTTCTCCCAGCAGTTCCTTCCCGTAGCAGCACGCTTGAAGAGAGTAACACAGCAGGGAGAGGCGCATTCCTCTTTTTCCTAAAACCAGCAGAGATGGTGGAAGTGGAGTTGGTGTAGATCCAATGGGTGTCAGAAATTGTTTTGAGAGGTTTGAAGGTCAGAACTGGGAAGCTTTTGGTGGCTTCACTAGGGGTGTGTGTGACATACAGCAAGTCACCGACCCGCTCTGAGCTCCACATTGGCCCATCAAAGCCCCAGGTCAGTATTTCATCTTTCAAACAAGACTGCACTTAAATAAAACCCTGCTTTGCCTTAACTCTCCCGCGTGCCGCGGGAGTGAATGTGACCTGTGAGCTATCTCTGCATAAATCTGCTAATTCCGTAGTTAATTAGGGAACTGGAAAGGAGACAAAGCGAATCTAACCGTTATTCTTATCTTTTGTGCATTCTGTCACATCTTCTGTCTTTTCTGAACTTTCTGAAGTACAAGGGACAAGCAGGTCGAAAATTGGAAGAAAATTAGAAGCGCTTGGCCTGGTGCCTGCCTTTACACTGTGTTGATTAGGTTTTAATTGGCAATTCTTGTCTGTAATATAAGATAATTGCAGAGATTTCCAGGAATTGTTTGTAGAATAGGAAGAAACAGACACATCTGAGTTCTACTGGAGAAATTTAATTAAAGACTTTATTATAAAGTGCAACAGATGGTGCTTTGCTAGTTAGGAAGACAGGCAAGAGGCCTCTTTGTAGATGTTCAGCCATAATGGCTGGAGCTTCTGCTCCCCGCTGGCTAGAGATGCTCTGACATAATCTTCCACTAGTGGACTTGAACAATTCAAGGATGACGCGTGCTTTATGTTCTGGTCCAAACTGTTAATAATACTTTTTCAGAAATTATAGTTATTCAGCTATAGAGTGAAATTCCTTGTGAAAGGATTCCTTCTGAAAGGTGAGGTGAGAACCCACGTCAATGGGTGTACAGTTTTTTTTATAGATACTGCGGTGGCATGGAGGAAGGAGGATCTTTCTGGGTTTCAGACAGGAGTGCTCCCCAAAAATTCCATGTGAGCCAACAGCCAGCCTCGGAGTGGCTCCTGGGCTGGAATTACGTTAGTGTGAAACTTGGAAGACGGAAGAGCTTTCTTTTTTTTTTTTCCACCCCCTAGTGCCAGAAATTAAACTGTTTCCAAAGTCTTCATTGGTCTCTGGCTTTCAGGAGGTCATAGGGAAAGTGGAACAGAGAGAGGCTATTATAACTGACAGAGGAAAAACCATCTACTCTTTGCAATCATTGTCGGAGCAGGTACCAAACCTGGCATTTTTCATGTTATTTCTGAAAGCATGAAATTATGTTGACAAAGAAGTTGCATGTTCACGAAATGGCTTCAGGATACGATCTATTTGTTTAGCATCTCAGTGGAATTCTGATGTTTGTGTGCTCCCCAGCACTGCCAGAGCTTTGTTCAAATTTAGCCTTGTGCATCATCAAAGACTTACCTTGGAAAAGGAAAAAATTAGCTTCTGGGTAGTGGATATTACAAGGGACAATCCTGTTTTAGGAAGAGTTTGTCTGGGTTTGCAAATTTCAGGAAGAACCTAAAATAGCGGAACAAATAGCCGACAAAGAGGGAATATTTCACCTAGATGTCAAAGAAAAAGAAGGGATTTGTGACCCTGCGGGGTCCTTTTCATGGAGTCACCTCAATGAGCAGCCAGACAGATGTGCAAGATGATGACAAGGATGCTTTTGAGCTCCCTGCCTGGTGGATGCTTAGAGGGTATATATTATCTCACGTTTAAATGAGTTTTCTCACTTGTTAGTATCAGTAATGCTGCAGGGGAGCTCCACGAGATTAACTCTTTGGCCATCTTTTCTTTCCGCAGCTCGGTGTTCATTTCACTGCGGGCTGTATTGAAAAGTGATTACCTGGGAGGGATTTAGTTACGCTGGACTTCAGGCAGCACCAGATGCTCAAGAAACATTTTAAACACAAGCTCAGACCTTCTTTATTTTTTATGAACTGCTTACTAGCCCCCATGGCTAATGCTTTGAGTTGGCTGATTTGGTTCTGTAGCCTTAGGATCTTCCAGAGAGGTGAGTGGTTGACTTCCTTATCCAGGCAGATTTCTTTTTTGTTTTGTTTTAAATTGATCCTGATAATGTTACCTTCTGAGAACGATCAGGCATTAGAGGCAGTACTTGTTTAGCTCATAACAGGTCATAAAGTGATGAGTGTGGCTGCTGTTCTTTCAAAAGCACAAATTTTTCTAGGGATTCATTCAGGGGAGAAGATGGAAAAGGTGGGGAGATGCATTCACCAAGAGGTTTTAATTTTCTAAAGAGATTAAAAAAAAATGAACACATTATTGGTTTTGGGTAAGAATAATAATAAGACCACGGTGCTTATTTGGGTATGGAATAGAAGAAAAACAAGCCTTGAACTCTCCTCCCGACCCTGCACACTCCTTTTATGTTGCCCAGAGAAGCCCTTCATGGGGAAGTCCATGTAAAATCTTTGTGGTTACCATAGTGAATCTCGCTTTCCAAAACAGAGGAATTCCTTAGGCCGGTGGTGTACTAGACCATAAATCTGATAGGCTTGCTAAATGAAAGTAAGAAATACAAAAAGGGAAATAGTAACTAGTGTTATTTTTATTCCTTAAATTCAAGTGTCTTACTCTTTGTTGAGTATTTATCACCTTTCTCTTATAGAATGTGATGTCAAGAGATTTTCTGAAGAGGGGTGGGTAAAATTGCCTTTATTGTGTAGACTGGATAACGGAAGTAGAGAAAGATGAAGTATCTTGGTGGAGGTTACACAGCAGTACAGGACCTGCTTCATCCCTTGGCTCTTTCTGTCAGACTGGGCTGTTTGCACTCTCCTGAAAATTTAGGTTTTCAACTTTCTTTCAAAGGGTTAGTTTGATAAAACATCGGATATTGGAATTTCCCCCAGAATTTTGTGTTCGGAGTATTTATCTAGGAATCTGAAGAGAACAGGTTTTAATCGTGGAAGAGAAACCTTTCCTTAATTTTAGCCACCAAAACTTCAGAATGAATATGATAATGGATAGGGAAATAGCATCGATGAATGGAAAGCCCAAGAAGGTAGGTTTATTTCCAGCTTTTTGTGTGGCTTTGAGAAGGCAGCTAATTCATCTAAGGGTCTCAGGGAGCTTATTTGACTGTGGAACGTGAGATTTTCTGATTCAGCTTCCTTCTTAACAAGACAGGCTTAGAATATTTTCTGTTTCTTTTTTAGTCACTGGTGGGATGCTGTGTTCCATTTGTAAACACCACTTCTTTATTAAAGCAGAGCATTGTTCTTAATAGTGAAAATGTTATATTAGTAGTACTAGTGCTGTTAACATCAGTGACAAAGTTGTGCTGGTACTACATTATGGTGTAATTAAAACTGGTCATTTAGCTTGGAGTGTTGGGTGTTTGCTCATTGTACCTTAACATTTAAGTCTCTTGCTTTTTTTTAGGAACCTCTTCCCTCTCCCCAGATTGCAGCACAGACTGCCAGACCCACTGTCTCATAGACTGCGAGCAGGGACATTACTACATAGCTGGCAACTGCTTGGAATGTCCAACAGGTTTCTAGTAAGTCTCCTTCCTTATAGATCCCAGTCCCTTATAGATCTGTGCATCTGTTGCTAAAAGAACATCTGTATAAGTAGTTGGTGAGGGGGATGTTCCTGTATCTGCACACCACCTGTACTAGCTGGTAGGGAATGGAATGCTAAAGAAGAATTCATTTTTTATAACTTTATTATTTTTGATCCAGTTGCCCTGGGGGTCAAGCAGCTCCGAGGAAATGCCCGCTGGGAACAGCCAATGAACTTACTGGTCAAGCAGGGATCGCAGCCTGCCAGGTAAGCTGAAGGACAGGGGAAAAGAGCAAGGAAGTGAAGTAGTACTTTTTGCCTCCACTCCCATGTATTTTGAATCATCTGATTTCAGGCTTCTTCCCAGATTCTGAGTTCTGCTTTGAAATCTTTCAGGAAATGCTTGCACTGGGTTTGGCTTAGAGAAAGCAGGTTGTCCTTCCAGATAGACAGCGAGCAGCTCTCTCTCCATTCATTGTTTATACCACTGACAGTAAAAAGCGCGTTGGGAGCTCTCAAGAGCATGTAGGCCAGATTTTGACAGCGATCCGAGATCCTTTCTTTCTGGCACTTCTGGCTGAGGATGTCTGAAACTGCTGGTTTACATTATTCATGCAAAGAACGTATTTCTGTGGATCTGAAGCTCTTTGTGATCTCACTGCAGGTTTGTCCCAATGGCTATCTCAGCCTTGAGAGCGGAGCTGGGTGCCGTGCCTGTCCGGATGGTTATTCTTGTGATCCACGTAGTGGTGTGCAGAGGAGCTGCAGTCCTGGGCAGTACTCACCAGAGGGAGAGTTGGAGTGTCGGGAATGTCCAGAGGGATACGTCTGCCCAGATGGACAGAGCAGACAGGTACGGAATGAGCATGCGGTATGGTAGATCTAAGACTTCCCACGAGTAGACTGTATTAAGAGAAACAAGTATTTCTTGTTTAAATTCTGAGATTTTTAGCGCTTCAGTCACCAGCCACCACTAAACGCCTTAGCTGAGGACCCAGAGAAGCTTGGAGTTTGAAGTACCATTTTTTCTTCTAAAAATCATTCCTGGAGACTAGAGCTGAAGCAGTGTTGGGAAGGGAGGAGAGAGCAGAGAAGGAGCGGGCACAAGATAGAATGCAGTGCTGGGCTTTTTCCTGACTCAGGCCTCCCTGGTACACAGATTTGCAAAGCAAGGCCATCGGACCTTCTGGTGGCATTAATTTGTATTTCTTCCCCTTAGCATTGTTTGGCTGGTCAGCAGCCAAATCCGAGCCGCACTCACTGTGTAACCTGCTCTCCTGGTTCTGAAGGAGCTGAAGATGCTCCGCTCTGCCAGACCTGCCCAGCAGGTAAGTGCGTCTCACGGGCATCTTCTGTAGTCATTAAACATAAAACTTCAGGAGACTAAAATGATGCTTTGCTCTGGTAGCATTTAGCTGGCAGTATCGGAACAGGGATAGGGTCCTTGTGTCAGTGTGGAACTAGGGGTTAAAATAAAATTCCCGAGATAAAGCAGGTGCTGTTCAGAAGAGTTGGTGAAAAGCAGAGAATGAAAGTTGAGAGAACAGGGGGATCACAATGGCTTGGTTTATGGGGAAGGTCCAGCTGATGTAGCCTGGGGACATAAACTGGTATATCTGAGTGTGCAAGTGTTGCTGAGCAACGAGGGAAGCTTTTGCTTTCTCTTTCCACACAGAAAGCAATTCTCTCTGTGATTTTAACTGATCATCTGTAAAATTGATTCACACGCAGTTATAGCTTCCTCCACTTCAGGGCCTTGATTCGCTGGCCTTCACAAATACCCATGGTAGTAGTCCCGGGTGGCAACTGTAGAATTAAATAAGGGCCCACTGTGGTTTTCTTACCTGATTTCTCTTTCTGCTTGATACTCTCAAAGAAATCCCATGTTCAGGAAATCTCCAGCGAGAGTGCAAGTTAAGCCATTCCGCTACCGAATAGCCACTTAGCATAATTTCCCTGTAAAGAAAGAGTTTTCTACGGCATTAAAATCCTGGCATATCTCTTACGCATCCCAGAGAATGAGTATAAGCCTAGCGAGGATTTGGTAGCCCAGGGTTAGCTTTTTGCTGTGCTTGTTTCCTGTGATAAAGTGTGGTGCTTCGGTATCCCTCCAAGACCCTCTCCGTAAATCCTGTTCCATTCTCGGTGATAATAGGAAAAGTTTGATGCTGCAAGTAGCAGCAATATCCCTGATAATTCCCTCCAGGTACCCTCAGACTTTATTCGCGTTTCTGAGCCCGTATGAACCCAAGCAAAAGGCCTGATAAGGGAGAGCATGGTGTTGCTGTGGATTTGTAAAAGGATGTGTGGTGTCACTATGGGGATGCAGTTGGAGATCTGCAGCCCTACCACACTTTTCTCTCCCGGGAGCCCTATACTGGGTGTAAAGATGAACTATTTAATGACCAACTCCAGGTGCCTCCTGCAGAGTCACTAAACTCAGTAACTTGATTCTTACGTCGGTAATTAGAATCTCCCTAATAAAATAATAAAGAGTTCCTGTACTCTGAGTATCTTGCCGGTGTTCAGTAGAAGGAGAAATGAAGCAGGTAAAGAGGTTGTGCTAGACCAAGATCTCAGCAGTTTAGATTCAGTTATAATACATCGGTGAGAGAATAAAACAGAGGATTTCTCTTATTGCTAGTGTCTGTGGTTAGGTATGAATAGGAAATAATACATCTCTTGCAGGGTCAGTCATACACGGGAAGCGACTGTGGGTTTCTTGGTGTGTATCTGATTACCTTTAGTATTTACTGTGCTCTGTAGAAGGCCAGGGAACTACTTGGGGCTCCATTAAAAAATAAATAAATCAGGAAATGTTGACTTCTTTGGACTTAAAGAAGTATTTATGAATTGTACTTACCATTTGAAGAAGTTGAATGGGTTATATATATGCAGAGCATCCCATGCTGAAATGCAGTGCTTCACTGTCAAAATGTTCTTAAATCTCTTTTTAAGAACAGAACATCTTCTGTTCTTAAATCTGAATAAGTTATCCAGCCCAGTTGCAAAGCCCTTAGATGGTAAGGAGTTTGAATACCGTCGCAAGCAGGAGAGGGGCCTGAGGATTCCCAGCGTTCTTTTCCACGGTCTGACTGACTTTAATTATATATAATCTTTGTACTTAATACTGCGTGTGTGTGAATGAAGTGTCATTGCTGTGCTGATACACAGCAATATATTTCAGCATAGCAGCGGTGCTTTCATGCCACATTAAAATCCTTCTTTTTTCTTTTTTCTTTTTTTCACTCTTCAAATATCCATCTGGAGTTTAGTAAAGCATTTGATAATCAAGTTTTACAAAATCTTACTTGGCAAGAGTAATTAATTCTAGCTGGATGTGTGCATTTCATTGCTAAATGGTACAACTGGCAGAAGGATTTTGAGTGAAAGACGCTGGTTTGAACTGGGGAGAGGAATGTGGTCCTTAAAGCAGGAACACTTCAGCTGGTCTTTAATCCCCGTGATCTTCGAGAGAGCAGAAGAAATGGAGTAGAAAGAGAGAACAACTAACTCTAATGATGCTAACTAATACAACTCATTTGGATATTTAGCTTGAAATTTCATTGTATGTTTTGAATTAAAAAATGTCATGATGCATTAAACACTTGTATTATCTTTGCCAGTGCAATTTTACAATAGGAAGAAATCTTTTTAGCCAGGAAATTAATGAGAATTTATTTTTCAAATGTTGTCAAAATTTCCAAAACACAAAGAATTTGGGCTATCTGTAATGTGCTGCTTTTAAACAGGTGACCTGCTGTTTTCTTCCCTTGATCGCATCCATGCGTCTCTGCTTATGTTGCAGAACCAAGCAATTTATTATAGTCTTCACAGCAGCTTTGTTTGTATTCCTGAAACGAACGTGTTCTTGGATATAAAAACAGTCAATCATTTAAATGGCACCTTTCAACAAACAAGAGCTGACTGAAATGCTGTGGAAATTCCAGATCTCAAGAAAAACGTTCATTCAAAATTAAGCAAACCAAAAAAAAAAAGGAAAACTCCATAACCCACTTCTTTTATTTATTTTTTTTTTTGCTAACAACTCGCCGTGAATGCTTAAAATGATGCGTAAACTTAATGAAGTTTGAAAATGTTACTGAGTTTCAAAACTTCTCATTTTTTTCTTGGTTAGCTTTAGTAGAAAGTTGATGCTCCTAGATTTCTGCCCTGTGGTTCTTGAGCCTTGTCTTTTCTCAGTGTAAACACAGGAGAATCTTTTGTCCCTCTAATGCAGTGACCTTTTGAAAGTTAAAATGCTTTAAACATTTTAAAATGTCTTTTCAGGAGCAGGTTCCCCTGCATCCTCCACGTAGCCCTTGCCCCAGTGCAGGGCAGTTTCGAAGCTGGCAGCTTTGAGCTTTAATCGGTGTAGTGCTTAACACTTACTTTACTTTAAGACACTACTACCACCTCAAAGTTGCCTTTAGCTTGTGCTAATAAATCCTTTTTAATTGGAGAGTGTATTAGCTCAGACTGAGTACCGTGTGACACAGTTGGTTCTCCTGTTTTCACTTTGGTGGTGGTTTGTATCCTGGCCAGATCAGAGCACGTTCACATCTGCCTTCAGGGTGCAACATTCATACACCCTGATATGATTTAGCCACCAAAATACTTGTGCTTCCCGTTTGTCCCCTGCATCATAGACACGTGTCAGCATTTGAGAGACCCACCACCACTCGGAGTCTTGAGTTGTCCCAGATTTCATTCCTGAACCACGTGTTTTCTTCTCCGCAGGTCACTTCTGTTCTGATGGCCTTGCAGTCCCTCCATGTCCAGCAGGGAGTTTCAAGCCCAGAGAGGGACTTCGCACACCCAGCAGCAGCTCCTCATGCTTGCCAGGTCTGTATCATAAAAGATCTGCATTTTGGAGTGTGGGGCTGATAGGTCTCACTGTAAATCACACTGTTAAATACATCCTTATGAAGAAGGGGCTGGCCATTGCAGTACTTATTTACTATAAATAAATACAGTATTTAAATCTGGATGAAATCTGGGTGTTCCTTTCGTCCAGTATTTAAATCTGGATGAAAGGAACACATATGGAATCTCCTACGAGTCACCAGATTTGTAGTGAAGCATCCAGGAATTACAAAGGTGTTCCATCCAGAAATGTTCACTATCCGCTTATTTCATTGACCTGCCTTCATGAATGTGGACCCTGTATTTAGATACCTGCCCTGTGCAGGGATTTCAGAGAAGTTGCAATGGAAGGAAAAGGTTATTGGTTATTGTACTTCCAAAACAAGGAAGAAAATCAAGGAGCAATCTGAAATGATGTGCTAAAGTCATCCAGTAGGTTAGCTGTGAAGCCTGAGTCAGCAACTGGCTGCTGTTGAAGCCTATTCAACTGCATCAGCTTTGTATGTGAGACACTGTTTTTAGCATTATTAGTCCACTCTGAGATGTGTTATGCTGTAACGCAGACTCATTTTCTAGCTCTTTTCTGAGTGGAACAGAGGAGTAACATAATTAAAGTTGTCCACACGCTTTCCCTTTGGGAAGGGGGTTCTTTGTTTGTATGTGTTTGAATCAATCACAGTAGTCCTCAGCCTTTGAAACGTACAGCAAAGGGAAATCAGTTTACACATTTGGGAAAACTTCTGTTATTGTAACAGTAAAATAGCACTGGAATTTATGCCTTCAGAAGCTGTAGAATCCCTGCTCTTAAGAGTTTGTGAAGCGCCAAGTAGATGAAGCAGTGTGTAGTGTTCTGAAATTCATGGGTAGGCACAAGGCTTCGCAGATTTCCAGGTCTATTTCTGTGATATTTCCTTCTAAATATTTTTGGTTTAGTTTGCTTTTCTAAATCAGGAGAACTTTGTTTTGCCAGCAGTAGGACTAATGATTGGGAAAGCTGTTGAAAGTGACTAGATTTTGCAATTTAAAAGGATAGAGTAATAGAGGTTTGCTAAAGTCTTCTCTGCTGCTAAGTCTTTGCTCAGACATGGGGAGACTGGCTTTTTGCTGCTGAGGTGAGCTCTGCCTGGTTTTGAACATTTCAGAGCAGCTCAGCGTATCACACAATGGTATAAAAACTGCCTCTTTCTCTCTAACACTGCTGTACAAATGGGAACGTAGAGTCAGAGGGACATTCAGGGAATGAGCTCAATTCAGTAAAGTAAACTTGGGCCCAAGTCCAGAATGTTTTCTCCAGTGTCACCAATCACCAGGTGCACTGCAAGGAGCAGAAACCGCTCTGGGTTGCTCAGTTCCTCAGTCTCTCTTTAGATCTACGGGGCTCTTGCCCTCAGACAGGTACCTGTGCTAAGAAAATAATCATCTCCTTCAAATCAAGTCATATTTTTTTCTGTTTGAGCATTTCTTTTCTAGCAAATGACTCAGCTGCTAAAGCGTCTTGACTGTTGAATGATTTTTTTTCCTCACCAACCAAGTCTAGGAAATTGCTGCTTTCCACCCACTTCTGAAATTAAAACCAGAAATGCATTTCCATGGTGCAGCAAGGAACAAACCTCACATCTTGTCAAGACAGCAAAATTCAAGAGACAGGGCCAGTGGCACCTGAACAAACACTGTAGAAGCTGCAAAGTAAATTAGATTTTAAAAACTCTTTTGGTTTAATAATGTAAGCTGTTACACTGTGCCTGTACTACTTTATATAATGATGTTGTCAGCTCTCCTAAGGAACACTTGGCAAAGGTAGGACAACGCCTGCTGCAAAACAGACAGGGGATACAGGAATAAACTCTGACAAGCCATAGAATATTTCAAGTATGCTACCATGAGGTAGGTGATGAATCGTATGGTATTAAACTGTGTCCACCATCTGCACTACAAGGTGTTAAGTGTGACACGCTTAGTCCTCAGCGATACCCAGTTTGTCTGCATCCCATTTATTGCACAGCAAATCCATGGGCTAGCCTGGTCCCACAGGGTAGATAATACGCTGTAAATCCGTGTCGTGATTGATCTCAGGTAAAACATCCAGGCAGCCACGCTAGTAAGTCTGATCTGAACTCCAAAGGGAGGCATCATCTCCAGAAAGTCAGGGAAGAAACTGAAGTTTTAGGTCCCTATAGCCAAGTGGCGTGGATTGGGGTTATATCAAATGGCATTCCCGCTGGGTTTGCTGGGGGTGCAGATTCACAGCGTGAAGCTTTTGTCAGCTTAAGGCAGTTTTTAAAGGGTTTCACAGCACCATGAGGTTGCAACCCCCTTCAGGTGTGTTGATTCAGTTGCTGTGCTCAGAGCTGTGGAATTTTATAGTTTTGAGAAATTAAAATCTTGTCGTACCGAGGTTTTTGAAGCTTGTGTTCATCCGTGCCACGTGGAGTAAATGTGAAAGGGGAAACAATGAGGTTTTTATTTTCCTGAGGGGTGGGAATGAGCAAGTGGGTGGAAAGCAGAGGGAGAGATGGCCCTCGAACTTGTTTTGCACCCTGCAGAATCCTAATCTGGACCTACTCTTCATTCTGTGAAGTCTAGATTTTAATAAATCCTGGTCATTTTGGGGGTGCTGTAAGGCTCTGTTCCAGCCTGCAGAGACACCCACGTACTTGTGTATGCTTGAGCCTTGCCTTGACAAGCACTTGGAAGGCAGCAGGGGTTTGACCTGGAAATACTCCAGGGAGCTATCGGCAGCAGCCAGTGTTTTCCTTTCCCCCTGAGTTGCTCTGTTTGCTTTGTGCTGTTGAAAGGCATGACTCAGGAGGATAGCAACTACTCCCGTGCTAAATTTGTGTTGCCTTCTCGCTAAGTTAAACATTTGGGGACATTTTGTAATGAAATGCGCTTTCTGAACATGGTAACATCAGTAAGGGATCATTGTTTTATTATGTATTGATCTTAGTAGTCTTCCTTTACAGTACAATGCAAGCTTTTGTTTAACACAGGGGATTTTAGAGATCATCATAGCTCAAATTGGGTTGTCATTCAGGCAGGTATCCGTGTGTTTGTACTGAATATATCTCCGGTCTGCGAAACCAGTTTATCTCTCTCTGCTTTCAGAATGCAAACATGGAAAGCACTCAGCTTTCGTGGAAACCCTGGGCTCTCTTACAGCTGAAGCCCAAGCGTTGTGCTTATTAAAATTACCTGGTTTGAGGCTGATGTTTTTGTTTATTTAAAATGTATCTCATTTCTCAGAACACAGTCCAGATGGTTTTACTGCTTCCACCAGCCACTCGACCGCAGTAACATTCAGCTAATCCAATACCACCACCTTCTGGCTTCGCAGTAACTTTATTGCTGTTACAAAGGAACCTCCATCATACTTCCTTGGTGTGGGTGAAAGCGAAGGAATCATATTTTGTAGGAACCTCTGTTTTGTCAGTAGGTAATGCTCCCTTTGGGACCTTAAATGTTTTCTTTCTCTTTAGGAACTGGATTGTGTTGGAAGTGCCCTGCTGGGTATTTTTGTCCTGCTGGAGCAAGTTACCCAGTCCCGTGCCAGCCAGGTACATACAATCCTCTGGAAGGACAGGACGAAGCCGCCGATTGCCGAGCCTGCCCAGCAGGGAGAGCTTGTACTCAGACTGGTTTAGCCCAGCCTGACGCCGAGTGCTTACCAGGGTAAGCCTTGGCTGGTTTCTGTGCTTCTGTTTATGTATGTGCATTTATTTCACCTCCTTTGTTTCTGGTTTGTGCATGGGGAGGTGCAGGCAGCATCCTCTGCTGTGGTGAGATTTTATTGCAGTGTTTCTGGTAAAGCAGCGTAGTGTATTCTGTTGCGGTGGAAGGTGCTGCTGCCTGCTATTGCTACTCTACCATCACAGAATAGGTGGTAAAAATAGACAAGAATGAAGCCGGGTCACACATCCCATGGTGAACAGTGCAACCTGGATGAATAACCCACTTTTCTTTTGATCAGAAAAGCACGACACAACCAGTACTTTCACAGAGTTTAATTTTCAGTATTTCTGTGTTGTTTGTCAGTTACATCACTGTTAGCCACAGCATCCAGTGCTTCAGCTTTTTCCCATTATGGCATCATCCTAATATTCTGGTAGGGCACAGAGTTTGTCTCCCTCTTCCCTGAAAACATTTATGCTGTGTTTTGGTAGGTACGTGTGCCCAACGGGGTCAGCCAGCCCTCACCTTCCCACCAACGCCTGTCCTTCAGGAACGGTTGGCAATGACTTCAACCTCTTTGATAAGTCCCAGTGTGAAACGTGCCCCGCTGGATTTGTCTGTCTGAGAGGTAGGTGGCTTTATGACAAAGTGGTAACCAGTATCACAGAGCCCACCAGTAAGTACTAGAGAGGGTCAGGGAGGTTTCACAATGATGGGCAATGGGAAAATGTTGCCCTTTAGTGTTGCTGCAGAGATGGCTGTGCCCGCTGGACGAGGTGATTTAATTTTACTCTAAAGTTTTCTCTCTATGCCACCCATGGTTACTGTTTTAACTTCATGACCCAGAAATGGTCAGTTTTTACAGTCTTCAAAGTTTTTAGCTTACTGGTGGCTTCTTCAGTTTAATGCCTGTGCCAGCTTTGGACAGGGGCACTATGCAGGGTACTTGAAGAATAATTGCTTTAGTAACCAGTTGTGTGATAGAGCCTCTCATCAACAGAGGAAGTAATTATTGTTAGCCCCCTTTAAGTAGAGAAAAGGCTCAAAATGAGGAGAAGACTTAACTCAGGGTCATCCAGCAGAGCTGAAAAGAGAACAAGGGAACAAGATTGTGTGAAGCCAGTGTGCCACCCTTTAGGCTATTAAATTAATCTTTGTGTTTACAGGAACAGGGGGGAAGCAGAAGCCTCCCACTCCCTGCCCAGTTGGACACTACTGCCCACCAGGCACAAAGCACCCGATGCAGCACAAGTGTCCCCCGGGCACCTGGAGCAATAGGACAAGCCTGACCTCAGAAGAGGAGTGTTTTCCATGCCCTGCAGGCTGGTTTTGTGTTGGAGGAGCCCATATCCCTACTGGGATGTGCAGCTCGGGCCACTACTGCCCTCAAGGTAAGCAGCTGTTCACAGGAATGAAGGAGATTTAGTTTATTTTGGTGTTTGGAAATTTTGTGGAGTCTGATAAAGTCAGATGATGACTTTATCAGAATGTATTTTTGCACCAAAGTGTTTCACTGTGGAGTTGGACAGCAAACTGTCTATTCTGTATAATCAATACTTTAAATGCATGCGGTTTGAACTGAGAAAATAATGCCACCAACATACTTTCCCTTAATTTCCAAAGAATTAAAATGTATAGTCAAACCGGGACACCGCTACAAGCACAATTCTAAATTTGAAACTTCCTGCAAAGATTCTGCAATATTTGCGAAATGGCAATTTTTTTTGTGGTGGTTGTTCTCAGAGCTGTGAGTGGTGATTTTTTATATATTAAAATACATATTTGCGTGTAACTCATGTAAATGCTTAATAGCAATGAAGAACAGGGGGACTTACTGCCTTGTGTAAGAATTAAGAATCGGGATGGTTCTCTCCTGTTTTGGGCAGGTACGTGGAGGGGCACACAGTACCCCTGCCCTGCAGGAACTTACAGCACCAGGCTGGGGAACGGCGGAGCAGAAGATTGCTCTGTCTGCCCTGCGGGAGCTTTCTGCACCACTGGGACCTCCAAGCCAGTTCTGTGCCCAGTGTAAGTACACTACACATGCTGCAGTAGTTGTGTGTCTGTGACACCTACACAGGTACAAAAGAGAAATATTTCTGCATGGCATTTCAGAACAATTCTGATTTTTAAGTAATATCTTTCTGCACAAGAAGTGTTTGCAAGTTCCTTTCATGTTGCACGTTACTGGGTGGTCCAAGCAAGTTTTTCTCTGAATCGGGCATTTTCTTGGCTTCAGAAGTGGTAGATATCCTTTATATAAAAGAATAAGAATGCATTGTCCTTTTTTTGGTCACTTCATTTGTGAATTTCATGGTCACTGCCATTTGTGACTTTCCCTTCTGCTGCGTTTCCTCCTGCAGAGGAACCTACCGCATGGAACATGGTGCAAAAGTGGCTGCCGACTGCATCCCTTGTCCTGGAGGGTATCACTGCCCTGAGCTTGGCACTGTTACACCTTCAGCATGTGGTGCTGGCAACTTCTCGGTAAGTAGTAATAATTTTAATAGTAATAATTTTATCCTGGCATCTGTTCAGCATAAGGACTGAATTTAGGCAGAAGGGACAGCTTCCAGTGGAGGTTGAGGCTTTGGGTGCCTCAAAGGAGGCATCAGAATGGGCCCATCTCCTTGCATGATGAGTCAGAGTATTTGGGGTGATTGTGTACAGTGCTTTAAACAGAGCTTTAAAATATCTGTCATATGTCTGGCAGTGTGTGGTTGGGATTGATACTTTGGGTTTTCGTGATATATTTTAACCCTTTTAATTTTAATATTGCGGTGGAGTGACAGAGAGCGGACACTGGTATTTAGGTCCTGCTCAAAAGGAAGTATGTGATTGCAGTGGAGTTAAACTTTGGAGTTGGGTTTGGAAGGTAAAACAACAATATGGAAGCAGACATGGCATGGCTATTCTCTCAAGCAGGTGCTAAGGCTTTTTTCTTACTTATCTGCCCCAAAACTGTCATGAATAATTCTAGTCATAATTGCTATATATCCCTGTTGATGGGAAATGGGGTTGTCACTTCTGTCAAATGACCCCAGTATCTCCAACCAGGCCAGTTTTCTGTCACTGCACAAATTGGGTAGTTATCGCTGAAACCCTTTATTAAGATTGAAGAGGAGAGAAATGATGAATGGAGATTTATGTATGGCAAATAGACCTAGATTAGTTCTCGTTCGCACTTCGGAGTTCAGCGTAACAAAGAAAGATGAGAGAACATGCCTGTGTTTTTCTCTGCTGCTGGTGTTGGATTGACTGTTCCGAGGATCAGAACCTTTTGCGTGGATAATCCACAGGCAGCGACAGGGATTATTTCTTACTCGTGAAGCACAGGCTTTCTTGTTTGCAGGGTGAACACAGGGCATTGCATGCTGTTTGTTGTTCATAGGTTAGGTTAGGTGGAATTTTTAAGTCTTTGTGTTTCCAGTAGTATTACTGAGCAAAACAAGGAATGTTTCCTAAGAGCAGCATTCTGTCATCAGCTCCCAAGGACAGCGTGGCTCAGTCCCTATGGTTTTGTGGACTGTTTTACTGATAGGGTCTGATTGCGTTAATTTCCTTTGTTTTGTGCCTGAGGACAGCTTGCCAAATGCTCTCTAGAAGTGGAACCGTGTGCCTTTCGTGTTGTAGGACCAAGGTTCGGTCTCCTGTTCTCCTTGCCTTGTTGGACACTACTGTGCTAGTGAGCACACCAGCCAGGAGGTGATGCTCCTTGCTATGGTTTGCCCAGCGGGTCTCCTGTGCCCAGAAGGACAAGCAGTTGTTCCAGATGCCACTGCAAATGCCTGCCCAAGAGGATACTACTGTCCCCGGGGAGATGCTGTGAGTCTGCTTTGGTCCTTGGGGTTCACTGTTCTCTCATCAAGTCGGCTGTACAGTTGCAGTCTGCACTGGGATTAGTTTTGCTAATCTTGGTAGTCTTGCTGCTCTGAGGAAAGGGACTTGGGGGTGCTGATGGAGGAGAAACTGGCCATGAGCAGGCAGTAGGCACTTGCAGCCCAGAAGGCCAACCCCATCCTGGGCTGCATCCAAAGAAGTGTTGCCAGCAGGTCCAGAGAAGGGA
>JAOTQQ010000010.1:3563160-3748944 GCA_026546715.1 Gallinago undulata
TTGAGGCCCCTTCCCTGGAGACATTCAAGGGGAGGCTCGAGGAGGCCCTGGGCAACCTGGTCTAGTTGGGGGTGTCCTTGCTGACTGCGGGGTGGTTGGACTAGATGGCTTTTGGAGGTCCCTTCCGGCCCAGATGATTCTATGATTCTGTTGCTATGGGAGCCTTTCCTAATCCATTTTTTACTGATTTCTGTACTCCCTTGGGGCTCATAGATCCTAGCAGTATTTGCCCTACATGAAACTGTTCATAATAACTGCGATAACATTTTCTGAGATGCTTTATACAGTACAGAGGATTGGACCCCCATTCTATTACACTATCCTTTCAGCATTCACACCAGATTCCTAGTGTCGCTTTTGTGTGTTTGTTCCAAGTTACTGGGAAGAATTATTTTCACAGTTTCAGCTGCTGTATGTTTGCATCATGGGATGCAGCGCTCGTATTAGCAAGCTAAAGACCTATTTTTCTATTTTATTTCAAGGGCTTGCATGCTACGCCTTGCCCCAATGGGACCTATGGTGAGCAGAGGGGTCTGAGCAGTGCTGATGAATGCTTGCTGTGTCCTGCAGGGAAGTACTGCTACAGAGACGGGATGGAGCCTCCAGGAATTCCCCACCCTGTAAGTTTAACCTAGGTTCTCCAGACTTTGTTTTGTAAAGTCTGGGACTCAATGGAGCAAGCTTAATGCATGTTTTCAGTCCTTACTTTGCCTTCTGCCTGTCAGTGCAGGCTCTGAGAGTTCAAAGGTCAGGAGCTGGTGCTGCTCTGTCTCTAATGAGTTGTGAGATCTTTCGTTGTGATTGTCTTGTATCTGGAAAGGGTGAACTCTTCAAATATTAATAGCTGTTAAAAAAAGAAGCCTCTATTAAGAGTAAAAAATGAAGTTGGATTCTCTTCCACGTGGATGAATCCACGTATTTAAGAGAGAGGTGATAGTTCTTATCCCAGTTACAACTCTTTTCTGAGTCCAGAAGAAAACCATCTTCCCCCTAGATACGTACAGGCAACATGTAGGTAGGACCTGTCTCAGTGGCAAGATCTTACCTTAAAACGATCTCAACTAAAATAATTACCCTACATGGTCAGAATTTTACTGATAAGGTTGTGAATTCCTTTCCTTCTTTTCTGTCCATTTTCTTGCAGTAAAAGAAACGCAGGTTTTTCTAATTGTAGATCAAACTTGGATCTTTTTTGTGCTGAATCTTAACAGATTCCACTTCCCTACTCAGAAAACGATAACAAAGCCATGCCTGATTGTGTATTTTCCTTTCCAGACAGGGGATTGTCCACCCGGCTATAACTGCCCTCCAGGGACTGGATTCCCTTTCTCCTTCCCGTGTAGGCCAGGCTTCTTCTGGGATAATTCCAGCGTAGAGGGTGAAGACACTTGCAGACCATGTCTCCCTGGTTACTACTGTGACTCTCCTGCCATGTCAGAGCCCAAAACTTGCCCAGCAGTGAGTTGGTCTTCCTTGGTTATCTAATGGAAGAAGCTGGGGGGAGGGAGTCTACTGAAATACAGAAGAGCCTTACATGCTGTATTAAGCAGGCTTTGTTTTGCAGGGCTTTTACTGTGTGGAAGGCAGCTCTGAACCTGAACCCTGCCCCGAGGGGACATACAGTAACAAGAAGGGGCTGACCGGACCCTCAGAGTGCAGCCCCTGTGGTCGTGGTTTCTACTGTGCTGCTCCAGGGCAAACTGGGCCCGGTGGTCCCTGTAAGGCTGGATTCTACTGTCAGGGCAGAGCCCTGACTCCAGTAAGTCAGTGGGGAAGTTTTTCTTCTCTTTATCTAATTGTGCTCCACTGGAGTGGTTTTTTCCACTGTAGTACTTTTTAGTAATCCAGTGACGTCAAGAGTCACAAGTTTGTACTGCTCACGTTCAAGTTCATGGCATGAGGACCACTCATGTTGCCCTCAAGGAGAATGTAACCATGTCATATTTTTGCCTCTCAACACTAACGCCCCCTTAACTAAAAATGTAGCCCAGTGAAAAGGCTACAGCTGAAAAGCTCAGTGGGTGTGAATCACAGTGGGATCGCTAGTATGAAAAGGTCATCCATATTTATTCTTTTTCTACTACCCTTCAGCAGCTATTGCCTGCTCTCTGTACAACAGAGTATGTCTCTGTTTTAATTTTCTTTATTGCCTTGGGCCCAAATCAGTACCGTGTCTTAAATATTTCAACCTCATTTAGTCCCTTTTTGGGAATGATGTCTTCTCCAATTTCAGTTGCCCACAGATGGTGTGACGGGAGACGTGTGTCCTGCTGGGGCGTACTGCCCCCCCGGCTGTCCCTTACCCATCCCCTGTCCTCCAGGAACATACAGCAACGTGAGTGGGTTGAGAAGCCTTCAGGAGTGCTTGGACTGCCCGCCCGGGTGAGAGTCATCTTCAAAGAGTGTGGCTCAGTTCTGTCCCATTGCAAAGGGATTGTTCAACCCTCAAATCTGTTGCCGCAGTGGCCTGTCCTTACCTTCAGCCCTCTGGCAGAAGAATTCCTCTGTTCCCAGGGCTCCCATGGCTACATCCGTGTACTGGTAGATTTACAATCAGGAATATTAATTTTTTGAGTTGTCTCACAAATTTTGCTGTTCGCTGGCTTCTGTCAAGACTCATTATCTCTGTAGTGCAGGATGGCTTGACCTAGCAGCTCTCGCTTAAACTTTCTTGTTAATACTAATTGGGTAGCCCTTTTTATATTACCAGATATTACAGATTCACCACTCTCTTGCATTCCAAAATGACACATCTGGTTCTGAAGCAAAAGACAGGGATTGTGGTGGATTTCAGCTCTCCATGAGTGTGCATTGAGTATGTGTAGCTTGTAAAGCCTGGTGAGGGACAGTCTGACTTTCAGGTGGCCACAGCTTTATGCTGTCAGGACAAATGGCGTGTGTGAGATCATCTGGGGTGTAGTGGCACAAAACTTCTAATTTTTGGGCTTTGCTCTGTAGGAGACCAACTGGGGTAGAGTCATAGATCTCCGTGGGGTGGAATCCAAAGCTCAGGAGAATTCAAATTCAAAAAACTCTCCCTCTATTTTTTACTTTTTTTTTTTACTTTGTTTTCCCAGGAGAGGTAGGCGGGAAAACAGAGCAAGAGACTGCTCTGGAATTAATATTCTGTCCAGAAGTTGGAGGGAATGCCATCAAATTTCCTTTTTTTTGGTACATTTTTAGCCCAAAGCTGCAGAGGTTTGAAGAAAACCAACATTTAGATGCTTGAACGATCTTTATTTGAAAGTTTATGCAGATGCAGATCAGATTGTAGAGGAGAGAATTCTTGCTAAGATGAAGCTGCCGAATCTTTAAAAAGATTTGGTCTTTAAAAAACGTGTGTGGGAAGTGATCCGTACCCTCTGCAACTACCTTTCAAGGCCTGTAAACAAACAGAAATCAGGTCTCCCAAATTCCAGCTGGACTGCAGGGATTTTTTTTGTCTTGGGACTGTGCTATCCAGTAACAAAAGGATCTTATTGCTACCTAAGGATTTTTTTTTTTCCCCTATAGCTTGTATTGTGATGGGACAAACAACCAAGCTCCCTCAGGACCATGTGAACCTGGCTACTTCTGTACAGGAGGTGCCAAAAGTGCTCTTCAGCAAGTGGTGATGGAGGGACATTATTCCTTAACAGGAGCTTTCAAGCCAGAGCCGTGTCCTCTTGGCAGCTTCCAGCCTGTAAGTATATTGTGGGGTCATCAGAACCTTGTAAAGTGTGTGAGTAGAAATTCATAAGGCATTTGTAAGTGGTCATCTAAAAAAAAAAAAAGGCAACTTGAGTTTTTTCCTAAACGGGGTAATCACCTCCTTTGCTTTTAGCAGGTAACACAAGTCTGTATTTGGACTGCAGTTCGTGCGCTTCAGGGTGTTAATTTTGCAATAGGGAGTCTGTGAGTGTTGGTAGGATGGGCAAAGTTTATTCATTCATGTGGTAGGAAGAAATACCCCACATCTGCCACGTTCTTTCTGTGTTCCCTCTTCAGGGCCGTGGTCAGTCTCTTTGTAGGGAGTGTCCGGAGGGTACATTCTGCAATGAGACAGGCCTGGCTGCACCCCAGGATTGTCCCAAAGGGCATTTTTGCTTGGCTGGAAGTTCCTTGCCTCTCCCGTGTCCAGTGGTAAGAATGAAATGTGGGCTTGTTTTTCGAGTAGTACGTTTCAACAGGTTTCCAGTCTCTCGGCAGGGGGGATTCATTGATTCTCTCTTTTTGTGCAGGGAACTTACATAGATGTGGTCAGGGCAGGTTCGTGCAAGCCCTGCCCAGCGGGCATGTACTGCAGCGTGGCTGGTCTGGCTGAGCCAGAAGGACCTTGCCAGCCAGGGTATTACTGCATTCGGGGTTCCAGCAGCTCCTCGCCTGTGAGTTCAGTGTATCTTGCATTGTTTCTGACCTTTTGGCACTACAAAAGCTTTCGTAAACCTTACTAATTTGATTTTCTTTGCTCCAGGTGGGTCTTCCCTTTGGAGATCTTTGCCCACAAGGACATTATTGCCCTGCTGGCACGAGACACCCAAAAGAGATGCCATGCCCTGCTGGCACCTGGAACGGACAGAGAGGAGCCCAGGATGCCACTTGGTGTCTGCCTTGTGCCCCTGGGTTTTTCTGCAATATGTCTGGCCAGGATGCTCCTGTAGGACTTTGCGCACAAGGTGAGGCAAAGCCAGAACTTCTTTAGCTATTTAGAAAATCAGTTGGTTTTGAACAGGAGACAGAACTCAAATGGTTTCTGCTTTTAAGGTTATTACTGCACAGGAAGGACGAAGACTGCAAAGCCAGAAGATGGTCTCTCTGGAGACCTCTGTCCTCAAGGACATTTCTGCCCCACAGGCTCAGCAGCACCTTCTCCCTGCCCCAGTGGAGAATACAGTAATACAACAGGTCAGGAACTGGATCTTTGCCAGTTCAGTGTGACTTGGGGGAGCTCGAAACACATATACTTTACATCCATATCCGCTGCTGGCCGTTTTGAGCATTCAGTATTTGGAGGGGCCAGAGAAAAGGGTTTGAGGGGGCTTTGTGGTTTGGTTTTTTTTACTGGTGTCACGTGGGGAATATATTTCACTCCTGCAGCAGCTCATGTATTGGGATTGTAGAGTGACAGTGCACAGAAAGCTAGTGAGCAGTTAACCAGATAGCCTTCATCTTCTGCCTGCCACCTAATGGGGAGATGTGGAGGTGGAGGCACTCTGGGGCTGGTGAAGTTGAGAAGCTTGGTGAATCAAACACTCCTGGGAGGAGGCTGATGTTTGAAGGCCAGTTACTGCAGGAGGGCTTACAGAGTGGCTTTATTTCAATTTCTGCTTCTTTAAGTGTACAATCAGGCAGAGGGAAGTTGTGCTTATGATATTTTTCTTCCACTTTGTTAGATGGTTCCGTTTATTTTCTTCACAGGTCAAGATAAATGCTTACCTTGTCCTGCTGGGTTTCACTGTTCGAAAGGACTAAGACGCCGCTGTCCTCCTGGCTTCTATTGCCCTCAGAAAACTGGAATTAGTTTTTATCCTTGTCCTCCTGGGACTTACAACCCCTCCTATGGACTCAGCCGGGCCGAGAGGTGTCAGCAGTGCCCTGCAGGTGAGGAAATGACCGGGTACTCTTATTGTCCACGTAGGACCGTGTCTAAGGGAGTGATCTCTCTGCTTATCTCTTTTCCTGATTCACTGATGTGTGTTTCACCTCTAGGAAATGAAAACATAAAAATACACAGTCAAAGAAGGTCCCTTGTCCCACTGATAATGTCCCTCAGTAAGCCATGGGTGGTTTTTTGAGGCTCTGAAGAGGAGTTTGGTTTACACTCAGGGATTCCCAGAGGAGCGTGATCCGAGTTGGAACGTAGTTTTGTCCCAGTTGTGCTTAAGCTGAGGGACTGGCTCTCAAAATCTTCACCTTTATCTTCTAATCAGCATACGCTGCACAGCAGCTCTCCTGGTTTTCCTCCCAGTCTACTGATACTCTTTTCGCTCTGTGGTCTTCCAGGAATGTTCTGCGGAGAATGGGGATTGTCTTCTCCAAGCGGTCCTTGCTGGCCAGGATTCTTCTGCACAACAGGTATTGAATTTAGCATTCAGAGGGCAAAAAGGGAAGTGAAAAAGTAGGAAGCTGTGGCCCTTTAGAAATTGGGTTTTGTATACATTCTCTGTACAATCTCTCCCTGGCTTTTGTGGGAGGATAATCCTAAGGAATTAAGATGTGTGATAGGGTTACACTCACATCAGAAGTTTCTCTAGTCAAATACCTGCTTTCTGGGGCTAGTAGGACTTAGGCAAAACTACAAGAAATAGACTCAAACAAATTGTTACTATAGGAATTTGAATGTTGTGAGCAAGTTTCCTGGCAGCATTGAGCTGGTGTTTGTATAAAATAAAGGTATCATGCAGGGTATCTTTGGTCCATCTTCCTCATGTAGGAGCAAGTGTCCCAAACCCTAATGGAGTCACAAACACGAGCACTGGTGGCCCGTGCCCACCTGGACACTTCTGCCCAGCTGGCACAAGTATCCCACAGCCGTGCCCTGTGGGCACTTACTCAGACAGGTAAGCTTCTTGCTTCTGCCGGTGCTAATTTATATTTTCCTTTTCTTTCTGTTTTTTCCCTTAGTCCTTTAAGCAACAGAGTGTAGCTCAGTAAAGCTCATTATACGCATCTTTGCATTGATATTAAAAGCTTCATTGTTGTTTTTGCTTGGCCAGAGGTGTAGGCATCGATGGTCTGTCTGCTGAACTTGCACGCTTGCCAACAGAAAGCCTGCTTATGTCCCTCTCTAGGCTCCACAACTGGCAGGACTCCAGCTGCACAGTGTGTCCATCTGGCCATTACTGCAGCTCTGCTGGCCTCACGGCACCCTCGGGACCCTGCTCGGCTGGGTACTACTGCCTGCCTGGAGCTTCCTCTCCATCGCCTCCCGGTGAGCTGCACTGGGCAAACCTCAGTGTCTTTATCTGCCTCTGTCCAGTAATTAGGGGTTTGGGCAACAGGTAGCTTGAAAAATACCACCTTTTTCCCCTGGTATTCCTACCTCTGCCTTCTCTCAGTCACCCAGGCTGTCTATATTAATTCTGTTTGAAGTAATTTGTACCAGTACATACATGCCAGGGATGAAGAAGCAGATGGTCCTCCAATCTGTGTTATCAAATGAGATACTTGAATTAAACACTGGGAAGGTTATGGGTGCCTGCCTGTAACGTAGGCATGTTACAGTAACATAGGACATAGCCTGGTTCCTCCTTGTCATTTTATTGTGTCTCAGAAATAGTAATTTCCAGGGAAGAATTCCAAATGAACAATTCCATATTCTCTGGAATTCCTGGTATACGTGAAGCAGGGTCTTTAGAAAGCTGGTCCATTAAATACATTTTGCTTTGCCTGTGAAGCAAGGAGAGACGAGCCGTGGTGACACAGCATCGAGCGATTCCAAAGCTTGGATACAGTGGTCATTCCAGTAAATCCCTTGTGCATCCTCTTGATCTTGATCTCCGAGAAGACATGATCCTCATCATGTGGGGTGGGGTGTTAGCTCCCTTTGTTGCAGAGTCCCTCCCTCAGCAGCTCCCTTTATTGGCCATGTCTTTTCTACTTTCTGTGTCCCAGGTCTGCGGGAGAAAGGAGGCCCTTGTCCTGTGAGCCACTTCTGCCCAGAAGGAACCAGCTTTCCCTTACCCTGCCTTGCAGGGACTTACAACAACCTCACCAGACAAGCAGCGTGCTTCCCTTGTGCTGCAGGCTACTACTGCCCAGAAAACACCACCAGCTACAATATGAACCCTTGCCCGGCTGGCTTTTACTGCCCCAAAGGTGAGATGGGCACCTGGGACAAGGCAATCCATTGGCCAGACTGAAAAATTTCTTAAAGGCAAGAAATTATTTCTGTGAACAGAACACTTCAGTGTCACAGGTTCTTCATGGAAAAAACCGCCATCTTTTAAACCATAGATGTGGCTGTTACTTAACTCACTCACAGGCAAACTAAGCAGTGCCCACACCGTGTCTTTGCTATGAGGGGCAAGCTGTGCACCGTGGAGATGAGAAAGGAGATAAACTGACAAAAACGACATTAAGGGATAAAACAGGATTAATAGCCAAGACAGTATTTATAGCATATGAAAGATTCTTGTTCTCTTTATTCCAAAGGAACCAGGTTTGCTACTGAGTTTCCCTGTCCCCGGGGCTACTATAACCCTGATGCCATGACACAGAGTTTGGATAGCTGCTTGCCCTGTCCCCCTGGGCACTTCTGTGGGAAGGAGAACTTGACAGCTGCCTCAGGCGAATGTGATGCAGGTGAGTCTGGGTCCGTTTGGCTGTTGTATTGCACAGCTCCTGAGGGCAGTATGTTTGGTGATAATAGCTTGTTCCATGTTCTGCGCGCTTACGGTTGTGCTCTGCAGACATTACAATCCAGCTGATTTATTCATGATAATTTATGGGTCGTTGCTAGAGCTTCTCAGACACGTGTTCTGTTCTCAGGTTGGTTTTGCATCTCAGCTGCTTGGACCTCACGGCCTTTTGATCTGGATAACTACACCAGTGCCAACTGCCTCTGTCCAGCCACTGCCACTGGAGGGAAGTGTACAGCTGGTTTCTATTGCCCGAAAGGAAGCCCAGAGCCTCTTCCTTGCCCTCCAGGATTTTACTGCAGTGCCTCAGGTTAGTGCCTGTTTTGAGGAGAGTTAAAATAAAGGCAGTGTGGACAAGGAAATGTTCACCGTTTAAGAACTTGTTAGAGGACGCTAAAGCTCATTTCTGCTTCTGAGTAATAAGCCTTATTTTGCCCAGAATTTGCTGTGTGACCTTGAGTCACTTTGCCTCTGTGGCCACATTCCCATCTTCAGAGGACCAGTGTGAACACACATCATCATACAGGTTCATAGACATAGAGGGTCAGGGTCTCCTGTCAGACTCCCCTGTACTCTCTGCAGGTGCTGGGTTACTCAGTCGTGCTTCGTTTTGTCCCACTCCTTTTCTGTGTTTTCAGTATTCTTTCAGTATGATAAATTGGAGCTGGTTTTATCCTGATAATTCCATAAATCTGTGATGGTAGAGCAAGATGCCTTTTGTATCTCCAGAGGCAGGCTGGGAGTGGTTGCTTTTCCTGCTTTTCTTCCTTTCTTTTAGTATTTTGAGCACCACTGTGCTCTCTTTCTTCCAGGTCTGTCTGTCCCCAGTGGGGAATGCAGTGCTGGGTTTTACTGTAAAGGTGGAGCAGCTCTCCCTAAACCAACAGATGGTGTGACTGGGAACATCTGCCCTGTAGGGACTTACTGCAGTAAGTATCCAGCAACAATCAGGACTAAAAATGTGATATCACATAATATCTGAAATACTGAAAATTTTGTGTCACGTAATACCTGAAACACTGATGGGTGATTTTGAGACCATGATGGCCAACTTGGGGTCTGATCAGAGTGCCTGAAGTCCCAGATTATTTCCCTAGTTCTTCCCCATGCCTGTTCTGTGAAAGTGGTGACAAACTTGTCCCAATGCCTAAGCTTGTCTGTCTTTAGAATGTAATTAACATCACCTCTGTTTCCCTGGGTAAAACGAAGTTAATAATGTCTGCCCCCTCCCATGCAGCACTGTTTGATCTATGAGTGAAAAATAAAGACTTCACTGATGCTGTTTCCATGTTCCTGTGTGCTCATCTGACCCCTGAATGCAGCCATCTCATTTGTTCTTTCATCATTCATTTCTCTCTGCCTTGCTTCTGTTCTCACAGCTGCAGCATCAGCGGTTCCCAAGCTCTGCCCAGCTGGCACCTTTTCCAGCCTTCCAGGGAGGAGCAAGCTTTCTGAGTGCCAGCCTTGCCCCTCTGGCTTCTATTGTGAAGTACCTGGCCTCAGTGCCCCAACTGGAGAGTGCTGGGAAGGTAAATCATAAATAAACTGCACTGCAGATTGACAGAGTCTCTGGGGAAGTGCTCAAAGGAGAGTGTGTTTGTGTGTATTGGACGGGACCAAAATAAATGTCTTTCTGTGAGTCACTGGTTTAGAGTGGAAAAGCCAAAGGTGGAAATGCCATTCCCCTGCTGGGAGATGAGACAGGAGTCAGAGAGGTGCTGAAAACTCTGCTGGCATCCAGAAAATACGAGTTACATTTTTCACAATAACACAGTGTTATTCTGTGCATCTTCGTACTGGAGATGGCCGCTTTTTATTCACTCCTGAGCCTTCCCATGGATGGAAGTTTACAGACTCGCTGCCTGCCTTGGTGGTTTCCTTCTGTTCACTGCAGAAGAACAATTTCTGGCTCTGTGTGAAAAGGCCATTAGAGGTTAAAGTAATTCAGGTGTGAAAGCAGAAACGTTAACTTCTGTGTGTTCTGAACAATTAAAATATTGGCAAGGGCAAGCTCTGATGTTCAGAGGGAAAACTTTATTTGAGAGGTTCTGGTAACTGAAAGGAACCAGATCAGCGCTGTGTCCCTCAGTATTTTCCTGTGCCACCTCTAAGTTTTGTCCTGTGTTCTGGGGATCACTGGGTGGCAAGTTTCCTTCTAAAGAGCGCAGCAAGTGGAAAGCTTTGGTGTGTATTTGTCCCAGCAGGAGTCTGATTCACATCAATGGTAATTTAAGGTCAGCGGTAGATTTATTTTTTCCATGAGGTGCTTTGTGTGCCTGGGAGAACTTGGTAGGAACCTTCTCTTTGCTTCTAATGAGCAGCACCTCAATAGCTGGTATCTCCCACTGACTAATTTAGCATTCTTTCCTGTGTCTTCCCTGCAGGTTATTACTGTGACAGCCAGCAAGGGCCACTTATTGATGTTACCCTTTACCCGTGCCCACAAGGTTTTTACTGCCCACCAGGGACAAACAGAAGCACTCAGTATGGCTGCCCTGCAGGAACCTTTGGACCAAGGCAGAAACTGAAAACTCTGAAGGAATGTCAGAGATGCCCACCAGGAAAATACTGTGAATTCTCTGGACTTGCTGCCCCCACAGGTATATTGCTGCTGTTCTGAGCATATTTGCTGGTGCTACAGTCATGTCTATGGCTCGTGCTTTGTGCCAGGGATTGCAGTTTGGACTCCAGGGTTCTGATCTCAGCTAAAGTGAGCTGTCCCATTTTAGTCATCAAGAACTTTCCATAAAACAAAAAGGTTCTTTTTTTTCTAAGAAAGAAGTGACAGAGGGGCTGCAGAAACAAGAATTCTATGTATGATACATTGTAAAAAAATGCAGTGGGGCCTTTTCTGTGACTGTATTTCAATCTGTATTCTGAAATTTGCATACGTGCCTATTATTTTAATATATTCATGTATTTTGTATATGTTACTCTGCTTTCTAGGAGACTGTGCTGAGGGATTCTGGTGCATAAGTGGCGCCCGAGTAAGAAACCCCCAAGATGGAGAATCGGGACTTCCTTGTCCTCCTGGTCATTATTGTCCTGAAGGTTGGGTGCTTTGCTGAAGCTTTATTTTTTTTTTAATTCATAGAGAGCATGAGGTGACATTTCCTTAGTCTGGTGCAATTAATTTTGCTAGGCGCCCCAGTTCCATTACAGTGCCCTCCTGGCACGTGGTCTGGCAGTGAAGGCAGAAGGAGCGTGCAGGAATGCCAGCCGTGCCCTGGGGGGTATTACTGCAACAGCTCTGGGCAGAGGGCCCCCTCAGGACACTGCAGCCCAGGGTAAGTAGGAGAGCATCACGTTTATGTGCTCTGTGTGAGGAGAGGTGTCCTACAAGGGGTCTTCTTTATGCTCTTGAAATAATATTTTCCTGCGTTCGTGGCTGCAGGTACTACTGTGTCACTAGAGCCCAGACCCCAACGCCCACTGATGGCCTCTCGGGAGCTCTGTGTCCAGTCAGTCACTTTTGTCCTCTTGGATCCAGGAGTCCAGCCCCGTGCCCCCCTGGCTCCCACATGCCACACACCCACGGAGAGCAGTGCTATCCTTGCCCGGTGGGCGAATTCTGTGTCTCTGGTGAGAAGCCACAGCCGTGTCCTCAGGGTGAGTTATGGTTCCCACTTAAATGTTTGCTTTGGTTTTGATTTTCTAGAACAGATTCTGATCTTTCCTTTCTTTTCCAGGCTATTTCTGTCCTGAGGGCACAGCTCTCCCAATTGCTTGTCCAGCCGGGTCCTATAACCCTTCACAAAGGCGAGCCAGCTGCCTCCCCTGTCCTGAAGGGTAAGAGGCAGACAGTGAGCTTAGCGTTGTTTGTATGCTGATATTATAATGTAACTATTGGAAATACACTAATATTATAATATAACTATTGGCAATTGTTTATCCAGTCATCCTGGAGCAGTGTGTGATGGGAAAATTACTTAATTTACTGCGGAAAAGCACTTTGAGTGGGAAGCAGAACAACTACTGAGCTCTGTTAAGCAACACTATAATTGGTTATGGGACCAGGCAAAATTCTAAACCCAGGTACAGCTGCACTGCAAGGGAATTTAGATCACAAGGCTGTTCAGAGCAAGGAAACCATTGGCACCATAGACTTTTTTCACATCTGAATTAATAGATGGTTCCCTTGGCAACGAGCTGGCAGAGGCCTGTTGAAAGGGAAGAGGATCTTGTGTATCACCTGATGCTGAGTCTGGTTTTTCCTTGGGGAATTCGTCTCCAATTACGGACTGTTTGGATTTGACCTTGTTTAACTTGTACAAGTTGATGAATCACAGCCTGGATGTGTTATGACTCAAGTTAAGAAAATTATGTCTCTGTGGCTTTTGCAATTATGCCATCAATTTGGCATACGAGGAAACAACTAAGAATGTAGCAATATGCATAAATAAGTCTCTTTTGTGGTCAACACAGCACAGTGCAGCAGCCACATTAGACCAGCTAGTCTCACCATTAAGTCATTATTCAGGTACTTGTGGATAGAATATTGCTAGAAAATGTGGGGGTTTTAATGTCTTTTTTTTTTCCCCTCCTTTTTTTTTTTTTAATCTCTCTTTGAACCAGCTTTTTCTGCCCCAAAAATGCCTCTTCCTTTTTGGAGAACGAGTGTTCAGCTGGCCACTACTGCCCTCCCAGTACTGCTTCTGCAACTCAGTTCCCGTGTCCTCAGGGGACTTACAACCCACAGCCTGGAAGCAGCCTGATGTCTCACTGCATCCCTTGTGACCCAGGTAACCAGCAAATAAGCATCTCTCAGGCTGGGGACGGGAGAATGTATGAAAACGTGTCTTGAACATTCCTGACCTTCAGTGGATGAACTGTGTAAAGACAGTTTGTTCTCCAAAGTATCTTCCTGTTTTTTTTTCTGCTGGTACTAATGGCATTGTGTTGTTTTCTCAGGGCACTACTGTGCAGTTGCAGGGCAGCCACGTGCTACAGGACCCTGTTTGGCTGGGTTCTACTGCAGCGGAGGTGTTTCTAGTCCCACACCTACAGATGGTCTTCTGGGGAATGCATGCCCCAAGGGAAATTACTGTCCTCTGGGCTCTGCCTTTCCACAGCCGTGTCCTCCTGGTTATTATAGCAACTCAAGTGGGAATACTGGGATTGAGGACTGTCTCCTATGTGATGCAGGTACAGTATGGAAAGAAAGGACTAACAAGGTTCTAGCCAGTCACCAGTATTTCTAAGGGCTTCTGAGAAACTTTGTGGTAGGCAATGATCAACTGCTTTCTTGGAGAGAGATGTTAAGCACAGTACAGAGGGACTGAATCTGCCGCTTTTCCACATAAGAGGATACTCACAGTGAGGCACAAGCTTCTGTGCTGTGAGCTTCCCTTTCCACCAGATGCTTTTACTTAAAGGTGATCCAAAGAGTGCTGTTTGTTTAGATATGTCCACTCTGTACTTGCCCAGTAAAGCATCTCCAGAAGAACAAACATCAGACATGATGCTTCAGTGATTATTTGCTTGTCATGTACTTACTATTGTCTGTCTTGTGTGACCAATATCATGGTCCTTTTGTTGTCCCTCTTCAGGATACTTCTGCAATGGGACTGGACTTGTGTCTCCAACTGGATTATGTGAGGCTGGATTCTACTGCAGTGGAGGAGCCATTTCTCCTAAGCCTCCCAAGGTAAGCTGTGCTGGTGGTGTAAATAGTGTAAAATGTCATATCCGTGGAACTGAAGACCATAAGGTCACCTTATTGCCTCAGATTAAACTCTTCCTTACTATATGATCTTCTTGATCAGGTCCATCTGGTTTATTGATAGTGAAAGGGGTAGAGATTGCAAAATACACCTGGCCTTTTTTCAGCTTTTACATCTAAAGGCTGACCAAAAATAGTTTTATCTTTGCATATTGATGCTGCAGAGCAGAGTGGAATGCCTTATCAGATTAAAATTACAGAGGTTAAGGAGTGCATGGGTTTGATTAGAATACTGCATCTGCCAGCCCTCCTCCTAGGCAAAACGCAGTAAGAATTTTTAAAGATGATAACTTGATAAGACACAGGGTTTATGCCACGACTCTCTGCAAGCTATGGATGAAGAAAGGGTGGTGCCGTCTTCCAAACAACCGGCCCAGTGAGATTTGCAATGGGCAGAATTCTGGTCTCTTATTTTGGAGATAGGTGTGCAGCGTTAAGGACTGAGGGATGAACACAGGATGTCCAATTCTCTTCACCACTAGAATCTGACAAAGATCTTTTTGCAAGGCCATCCTCTGAGTTCGTAGACTGTAACTATGGTGTTCTTCTTCAAAGACAACAGTCAGTGGAGGACCATGTCCACCTGGACACTACTGTGTTGTGGGGAGTAGCAGAGCCCGGCCGTGCCCTGCAGGGAGTTACAGCCCAACTTGGAGCATGGCACAGTGTCTGGAGTGCCCAGAGGGCTTTTACTGCACGGTGGCTTCCACAAACTATACGGATTGCCCTGCAGGTAGGTCTGATGGCACCTAACCACTCATTCTGGGAAATTGTGTTTAAGAGATGAGCAGATACCCTTGTGGCTTCTTGGAGTAGATGTATCATTGGACTGGGTTGCATGAGGCACAAACCTCTTCCAGTGGACACATCAGTGACCTTGGTCAAAGCACTTTGGGATTCATTTCCTGTCTGAATGTGGAAAATGGTAAATAGAACAAAGAGTTTTGACAGTAGACCTTCATCGCACACTTGAGATCTTCTCATTAAAAATCTAGGTGCTATTAAAGCTATTGCTAATCTTCAGCCCTGATCAGCTTTGTTTTATGCAGCCATTGTGACATAGTTATGAGAGAGTAGTGATAAATTGCAAGATGGACCCACCATAATAGCTTGGGATCAGTCCTTCTCAGACGAAGAGAATGCTGTGTCTGCAGGTTGAGGATTCTTCCCACACTATTACCAGCATTTGTTAACCTTTATGAAACATGTCCTTTCTTTCCTAGGTCACTATTGCCCCAGGAATACACAATTTGCCACACAGTATCCTTGTCCCCCTGGAACCTACAGTGAAGCTTTAAATCTCTGGGATGCTTCCAAGTGCCAGCTGTGTCCTCCTGGAAGGGTGTGTTCCAAGCCGGGCTTAGCAAGCCCAGATGGACTGTGCATGCCTGGATGGTTTTGTCCGCCTGGATCCACATCAAGCAAACCAGTGTTTCCTGGAAATTACTCTGGTACAAAGGGGAACAATAAGGTGTGATGGTGATTATTATTGAGGAGGTGGTTATTACAGAGTTGTCACCCAGAGGGACTTGGCCGGGTTCAGGGTGGCATATTTTCTCTTTTTACTGTCCTTAATTCAGTGCTCTGCGTTTGTCCTTCCTGAACTCTTTAGATAAGATAGAGTGCTTCTAATTTTGTTTCTAATATGTTTCAACTCAGTCTGTGTCTTTTCCATTAGCAGGCATGGCAGCTTCAGCTTCTGGGTCTGTTGGGTTGTGCCACGCAGGAACCTTTTGTCCTGCTGGTTCATTTCTTCCTCTGCCCTGCCCTCCAGGTAGGAGAAGACTCTTCCCTTCTGCATAAGTTTGTTGGGTTGGGTTTTTTATACATTTGTACTCTTTTCCCTTTTGCTAAGATCAGTGGGCAGTCCCGGTCTTGTGCTGTGACTGTTTGGCGCTGGTGTCTTTTAAATGATGCCCTTGCTTCTGCCCTCTCCTTCAGGTTTGTACTGTGCAACTGCAGAGCTTGCAGCTCCATCAGGTCCTTGCGAGGCTGGTTTCTACTGCACGGGGGGCTCCACGCTCCCAAACCCTATAGACGGAGCAGCAGGGAACATTTGTCCTCGAGGCCACTTTTGTCCCACAGGGAGTTCTTCTCCATCTCCGTGTCCCCCGGGTAGGTTTGATGACAGCTGCTGCATGCTATCATTTCTATTCCCAGAGAGCTGCTGAGCTTCTCCGTGGCTGAGTCCATGCCTTTACGTTCCTCAAGGGACAACTGCTATCGACACAAAAGCTCAGCCTCTAATCCAGTGCTGTTGTATTGGAAATGTCAGTCCTAAATGTACATTCAAACAGTAATTGCCAAACTGCCTCTGGAGCTTCTCTCTGTGGCCTCCGTGCTGCTGGGGGAAGCTCTTTGTGGAGCCCTCCTGAAGGAAAGGTTACAAAGCCAAGCACAGATAAAAGCCTCTGCCACCCTCCTTCCACAGCGAGAACTGTCCTTTAACATCACCGTTAATGAGACAAAGTGTGAAGTTGAATAAGAAAGATAATGGAATATTTGTTTCTTTCCTGGGTAAAAATGTGTCATTACATTAAGCAAGTGATTGCACTGCTCAGACCAGAAATAAATGGGAATTCACCTCAGCCAGCACTCAGGACCACTGTCCCTCAGACCCCTTTTATAAGGAGGGCTGTCATCTGCTGTCCAAAGGGAGAGCTGGGGACTTCACTCCTTTGAATTCCTTCCTAACCAACATCCTTTTATCATCTTCTTGCAAGAGGTTTCTGGGGCTAGTGTAGCTGGAAAGTTACTGTGTGACCAGCTTGTGCTCCTCTCCGTAGCCACTTCCAGCAGCGTTTAGGATGATGGGAGAATGTGCTTTTATGTGGCTTTATATTTTCAGGCTCCTTTTTGGCTCATCGTGGTGGTCAGTCAGCACAGGATTGCCAGGCCTGCGTCCCAGGGTGGTTCTGTTCTCAGCGAGGTCAGAGCTCCCCAGAGGGCTTGTGTAAAGAAGGATGGTTTTGCCCGGAGGGCTCTGCGTCAGGCCAGCAGTCAGGTAGGAATTCAGGGGTTGTCATTCTTTTCCTATAGGAGTTGCAGTGGCAAGATGATGTTGAAGTCTGCCTTTACTTACAGTTTCAAGTTATGTTCAGAAATGGCTAGCTATGTAAATTAAAAACTGTTTGCTAAAAATTATTCCAAGTAACACAGATCAAGTAGTGGGTAATTGTATGTAAATATAGCAGGAGAAATAGGGGATCTTATCAAGGCAAAATATCCCAAGGGGAGTTTATTCCTTGTGTTATTTTCATCTTTGATAAAGCAATGTTTTTAACAAAACCAGGGATTTTTTTGTTCTTTATAATGCTTTTATCTCATTAAATCTTCCATATTTATAGTGATGCTTCCTCTAAGGGCAGCTGTTCAGGACTTAAGCAGAACAGTGATGTTAGAAGCGTATTTCTTTTTTTGCTCCTAGACTATTTGTGTCCTGTGGGTCACTATTGCCCCACTGGCAGCCCAGAGCCCATACCATGTCCCTCTGGAAAATATCAGGACCAGGCTGGTAGAAGCCAGTGTGACACATGCCCAGCGGGAATGTAAGTGAAAGGGATTTTGCTCCTTCCTCTTGATGCTTTTCTTAGGAATTAGCATGTGTATTTCCCTTTGCCTTGTGCTGCTCTGTCTCTTGTATCCTTTATTATACAAGGCTGGTTTTCTTGTTTCTGTTTTTGTATCACCTTTCCCTTTATTGTGTCATTTTCTGTACTGCAACTCCTGTTCCCAGGTCTGTCTGCTGGGATGGACAAAACGGCCCTGAACGGTTGCATCTCAGCTTCTCAGCTCTCCATTTGTTTCCTTTCAAGTTTTTTTTCAAGCTTTTTATTGTCTAGTCTTAGTCTGTCACTGTCATGCAAAAGTGTTTCTTAATCTCTGGCAGAAGAGAGGGAGAGCATGGGCTGAGGCAAGACTTGGGGGTTTTTTTGATAGGTTCTGTGCCCCAGAAGACCACCCAGCTGATCTCCAAGAGAACTCCTCACAAGGTGTGGTCAAACCAATAGAATGTCCAGCAGGATATTACTGCCCATCAGGAACAAGAGCTGCTGATCAGTACCCGTGCCCAGAGGGCACCTACAGTAACCAAACTGGGGTGGGAAATCCCAGGGAATGCAAGCCTTGTCCTGGAGGCATGTTTTGTGCCAGAGCAGGTAGGAATCACCTGTGGATTAAATACAATTGTAGGATGTTTTGTATTTAGAAGAGTCAAAAAGTTCCACCAGCTTCTGCCTGCAGTTTGTGTGACTCTTAAGGAGCATTTGAAGCGATCTCTGGGATCCCTCGAGTAGAGATTCTTTGTGATTAAAGATTTTACAAGCTGTCTTTTGTAACGTTTTAATTAGAGGCAGATTAAGGTGGTTTTGTTCTAGCAAAGGTTATAAAACCAAAAGCCAAGCAGCTTGGATTCTAGGACTTTATTTGTTCGTGGTTGTCTCTTAGTGGAAAGAGAGGTACTGATCAGCCCTGTCTCTAAAGGTGCTGGAGAAAGCTGTTTAGGCCTTTATCTGGTTATCAGTTGTGTTAGTAAATAGACTGTAGATGGAGCTTTTAACTAACAGAGCTAGTCGCAGGCCAGTAGACTCTGAAATCATTGTGATGACAAGGCTTGTCTGGTTTCCTTAGTGCAGGAGCTGTGATTTCTGTAATGCCACTGGCTTATTTGACTTGATCTTCTTTTTCTTTAGGTCTCTCATTCCCCAGCGGTCCTTGTTTGCCTGGGTATTACTGCACTTGGAAGGCCCGTATACCCAATCCTGTCAATGATGAGACGGGCAGCCTTTGCCCAGCAGGCCATTACTGCCCACCCGGCAGCAGCAAGCCGGAGCTGTGTCCCACTGGCACCTTCTTACCTCAGTCTGGGATGGTTTACCGTAACGCCTGTCTGCCCTGCCCTGGGGGGAAGTTCTGCCAAGGAGAAGGCCTGGCCAGGGTTTCTGGTGCGTATTACATGCATCTAACATCTTTTTTGTCTCCTACTTTGAACTTTTTTGTGTTTTCTGGTTGCTTAAACATAATGCCTAAGCTTTTCTTTCTTGTAGGAACATGTTACGCTGGGTATTTCTGTGATCTTGGATCCACACAGCCAGATCATAAGCATTGCCCCCCTGGTTTCTACTGTCCCGAAGGCTCTGAATCCCCGATCCCGTGCAGCCCTGGAAGCTTCAATTCCGAGAGTGGAAAATGGCAGTCCACAGACTGTCAGCTCTGCCCAGCTGGATACTTCTGCACTGGTGAGTCTCTGCAGGTGTGTTTGGCAACTGGGGGGTTGCACAATGCAGTCAAGACACCCACTACAGCTTTATTTCTTTCAAGCTTGTCCTTAGCAGATAAGTGCCACATATCATCTTTGGTCAGTGACAGTTTCTGCAGGATGTGCACTAAATATAAATACTGCAAATCATTTGTCTTCCCCAGCTCCTGTTGGGTTATCAGTAGCAGTTTCAGGTCACCCATAACAATTCTTGCTATAACACCTTCTTTCTTCCTTGACTCAACCACCTCTTCTAGATGCCTCATATGTCTTCTGCCTCTCAGGGAAACAAAACATTCTGGCAAAAAAGTGCTTGGTGCTGGCTAGCAGCCAGGGTCTCTGCTCCCAGACAGCTGCTCCTTCTCAGAGGTTCTCACCATCTGTCTGTACAAGATGTTTATTTGCTTCCCCCAGCACTGAAATATTTGCGGTCGCGCTGACAGTAACAGATTGACCCATCACCTTCCATGAGACAAAGAGGCTTTTTCTTTCTCAGGTGAGGAACTGAAGCAACAGGGAGGAGATGACTGAGCTAACATGAGTTTGTAGCAGAGCTGGGACCACATCTGAGGGCCTCAGAATCACAGTTGAACATTTTAATTGGAAGATAAGGGTTTCTATTGCCTTTGATCTAGCAAAGGAAATGGAAAGGCTTTGTTTTTTTGCTGTAAGGCTGGGCAAAACCAATTCCAAAGCACCATGTTCTGCAAGCTACTACTGCCCACCTGGCCAGGCTTCAGTTTGTTCCCCATCTCTGTCCACAAGGCTTTTAGTGCCCCAGGGGATCTACTTTTCCTGTGAGAATGGGACATATCAGTCACAGGAGAGGAAGGGCTTTTGGGATCCCAGCCCAGCCAGACTCTTCTGTGAACATCCGGACAAAAATGAGAAGTCTGGAGTATTGTGGTAAAAAGGGTTTCCCTGTCGCTAAGGGAAACCTGTTTCCCTGTCGCTAAGTCTTCCTTCATTGTTGAATGACGTTGCTTAAGGTTCTCCTAAGTCAATGTTAACGTGGATTGGACTGGACAGGGAGGTGGATCAGTTTCTGCTAAGAATGGAAATCAAAGCAGATTTCAAAGAATATGAGATTGTAGGAGAAGAAATAGGCTGAAGCCAGATCTTTCTCCTCTCTGGGGAAAAATTCCATTCCCAGGAAAATAGGAGTAACAAAGACAGTTCTTTGTGGCAGCTCGTGCAGGCAACAAAAATGCCCAAGAAATGTGGCTGCATGGGTGGGATTGAACTCCCTAGATGGGATTACTCTAATTAATAGGCAGCTCCTTTCTTAGACATCCGTATCCAAGCTAGTTTTCTCTATTCCCTCTGTAGTCAGTGGAGAGAAAGAGGCACTTCTGAGGTGCAATTTATCTTTCTCATTTTAGATGTCTGCTTTCGGATGAGACGAATTGCATTTGAAGTGCATTTCCTCTGGAAGTGCCGTTTCTCTCCCGATTACCGCAATGGGAATCTGAACAACTAAATCAGAAGCACGTGCGATGAATCCCGTGTCCTGCCTGTGGCTGAACTCGCAGGGGAGGAGGGGTGCCTGTGTTGACAGAGAATGACATTGCCTGTTACCTCTCATAATATCTCCTAAGCAAGATGCAATTCTTTGTATCCTAGGTTCTGGAGCACGTACTCCTGAGCTGTGTCCTGCTGGGTACTTCTGTCCGCCAGGTACCAACTTCAGTGCAGAGCATCCGTGTCCCAAGGGTACCTTTGGCCCCAGGACTGGTGCCACTGGGGAGTCTGACTGCGAGCCCTGCCCAGCAGGTGAGTGGGGACTTGGCACAAGAAACCCAGAGGATGTAAATGGGAAGGTTGAGGAAAACATGACTTCTTCCTTCATGTTATTGACTCTTCCGCTGATCTTCTTTGCAGGCCCTCACACTGTGATTGCTTTTCTGTTCATTTTAGGCATGTATTGCTCAGCACCAGCTCTGTCACAGCCTTCTGGATTTTGCTATTCAGGTTATCATTGTGCCAAGGGAGCCATCAGCCCAGCACCCTTCAAACCCAGGGTGAGTGAGTGCCGGGGGGCAGCACAGCATTCCTAGTGACACCTGGGGACAAGGACTGGCCCGTCACAACCTTGTAGCTCCTGGTGTAACATTTTCCAAGTGTTACTGCTCTGTATGGGGTTGCTCATGCCTTTTACTGCTGCCCTAGAGAGCTCCTCAACTGTGATGACATGCTGCTCTTAATGGAATGATGGAGTCTGAAGGAATATGTTACTGCCTACTAATAAATTCTGGCCAGACCTCCGTTTCTGTAGATTGCACCTCCAAAAGATGGATGGAGGGTGCCACACCTAGGCAGCCAGTACCTTTTTTTATTCCAGATGTGGTCTTCATTTAGTTTCAGTGGCAGCAAACTTGTAGGACTCAGCTCTTACGTGTTCTTTCCAGAACCTGCCTCTGTAGTACGTTGTGCTAAATCTTCTTTCAATAACACTTTTTCTCTCCTTCTCTGTATTTTTCTGATCCAGGTGGAATCTTCCAGCCTTGGTCTGCCTGGTAATGACATCTGTCCTGCGGGGCATTTCTGCCCCAGTGGTACCGGGTATCCTGTGCCCTGTCCTCCTGGATCCTTCTCTACGGTGGTGGGCCTGGAGGCAGAGGAGCAGTGCCAGCCCTGCCCAGCCGGCCGGTATTGCAGCGGGACAGGATTGTCTGATCTGGCCCAGACATCGCTGTGTAACGCAGGGTGCGGTGAGACAGTCACTCGGGAGTGGGAAAACAGAGTTACAGCAGGATTGCTACAGGTTATAGCAGAGGGACATCCAAACTAGAAGATAACGGGTCTGAATATTTCTTACTGAATGCCTTGTGTGCAAAGGTTTGTACTCGAGATTAGTAAAACCTCAAAGACTTTGTTCTTGACCCTTTGGGTCAGCTATAGAGAATCTGCTTGATCTCAGTAGGTGTTTCAGAGCTATTCCTTTTTCCTATCTGTTTGCTTGACTTTCTCTTTCAGCCTTACACATGTATTTTCACTGTTTCCACCGTAGGTTTAGTGTATTATCAATCCCTTCTTTAGCCTCAGCATCACACTTGCTGAAAAATTGACCTGCACATCTTTTTTCTTTCTGTGTTTTATCTCTTCTCCCACAAGGTGGTGCAATAACCAGTGACAAGGTGGCAGTTCCAGCCTGCCAGAGGCAAGCAGCAAAGTGCCCTTAGCAATACTTGTCTGTCTCAGGAGAACGCCTCATAGCAAGAGGCTTCAGAAGCTCAGTTTATTTTATCTGCAAAAGACAATCTTAGAAGTGATTTCACTGTAACATAACGAGGTTTCGTGAGGAATGATTTCTGCTAGCAGATGGCTCTTGAATCTAGTGGAAAAAATCATGATGAAATTTAGCTAGAAGTCGAAGCTGAGCTCAGAATACAAGTGAGGGCTCCATTTGGAAAGACTAAAAATAATTAGCTGTGGAAACAGACTTCTTGGGAATAAGAGGGATTTGTCGAATTTTAAGACTTCCCAAAAATTTCTTTAGCCCTAGAGAGATGTTACAGCCTGGCTGTAAGGTTTTCTGGGCTGGGTGGTAGTGAATGATATGATATGATTATAAATGACGCTTGACTTCCAGAACCAGTGAAGATTTTGCTCTCCAACAGGGTACAATTTGTGCTTTGACCAGGTTGATTTTCAACCCCTCTATCATGTAGCCTCCATGGCTTCTCATAGCCTGCAGTTCAGTTGAAATAGATCTTGCTTCTAGGCAAAAAACCCAGCAGTTTTAGTGTTCTTTTGTTCAGTGCTTCTCCTGTTGCACTTCATCATTTGCCTCAAGGACTAGGAATTGTTTCTTCTTCAGAAACTTCATCTTTTTAATCCTTGTCTACAGCATGTGTTCTTATTTCCTGGTTGCTTAGCTCTTCTCACCCCTAATAGTTTTCATATTTTCTCATCTTTGCTTGTATGGAGGGTGTGGGAGGGAAGAGGTAAAGGCAAGAGTCCATGATGGCATTAAAGCAAGAGGCTTGCAAAAAGACCGAGGATAAAAGGAAGTGAAGCAAAGAGAGCAGGAACTGAACACTTTGAAGTAAAAAAAAAAATCTTTAACTTTGAAAGGCTTTTTCTTCCAGAATTAGAACACTTTCTAGTCAGCTTAGTCCAAAATAGCCTCTTACCAGGATTTTTAAGTAGGCACTAAATTACAGATGCAGGGGGGAAGCTGTCAGCACAACTGGAATAAACGGCATTCTCAGGGGTTGTTTCTTAATGTGCTGACCCTTGGTTCTTGATTAGTGTGTCCCACACACACGTATGGCCTCTCAAAAGGGCTCATTGTTTCACGTCTGAATTCTCTCTCTACAGGTATGTTTGCCTAGAAGGAAACTCTGCTCCCTGCCCTTCCGATGGGATTCATGGATACAGATGTCCTAGTGGCTTCTACTGTCCTGCGGGCACTGGGCTGGAGCTGCCCTGCGAGCCTGGCACGTTCAGCCCTGTGCCAGGGGCAAGTGCCTGCCTGCCTTGCCCAGCTGGCACGGCCTGCAGCAACGCTGCCACTGTCGAGCCACTCAGCTGTCCCAGAGGTGAGCAATACGTGTGTGTGCCAAAATCCCTGGCACAGGAATGGGAAGAGGTTCCACAGATCCCTGCACAGCTCTTTCTGGCTGAGCCATAGCAGTGGTTCACTCTAGGGAATGGGGAATTTGCCATTAATTAGAGCAAGCTCAGCATTCCCACCTCTTTCTCCTTTCTTTTTTGAGCAGTGACTCATTCACCTCTCCCAATGTCCAGGTTACTACTGTCCAGTCCGGACTGCTGTCCCCCTGCCATGTCCCGAGGGGACATTGAACACCTTAGAGGGGGCACTGGCCCCCACCGCCTGCAAGCTGTGCCCAGCGGGGAGGTACTGCAGGGGAGATGCTAACTGGGAACCAGATGGTGAGTTTGGTTAATAACAGAGCACCCACAGCGGAGGGGTTGGAGATTCAGGGCTGAAGGATGCAGGGAAGTGGAAAATACACCTCAGGGAACAGAATAAAGGCTGTTGGAGGGCACCCTTTTACCCTGTGTCTGGGCCTATCAATCATTTCTTTTCTCTGTTTCATTCTTTTAATCAATGGTTTGTTTTGGATGTTACTTTTACATTACCACATTACTTTCTTTGTCTCCCTTAGGTTTTTCCGCTTTCTTTTTCTTTGATCTTAACCCTTTTATTGCTCTTCTTTCACTCCTCCTAAATCCTTTCTCTTCAATTTAAGCCCAGAGTAATTTTTACTGGGATAAAATGCAAAGATTGGTCACACAAAAAGAAGAAAGGCAGAACTTTTTCCACAGTAAACAATAGGGAACCAGATGGAGAAGTGAGAAAGCGAGTAAATGCCAGATGAGTTCAGTGCAAGTAAAGATAGGAAGTGATAAAGGCCAAAGATTGATGGGGAGGAGGGAAGGCAAACCAAAGGTGATTGGCCCAGGATATCAGCAGTGATAAAACAGGACAAGGATGCTCTTCAACATCTCTTCTCTGAGTTATCTGCCTGCTTCTAAGGGGTTGAAGACTGACCACAGTGCTGGCAATTGCCACCCTCTGTTCTCCTGTGACAGGTCTGTGTTCAGCTGGGTACTACTGTGAAGGAGGAGCCACTGATGCCGTTCCCCGAGGGACACCTGCCTTCCCACTCAATGGGCCCTGCCCACTTGGGCACTATTGTCCAGAGGGTACTCATTTCCCAGTTGCCTGCCCAGTTGGGACCCTGAACAATGCCACAGGTGAGCAGGACTTCACCCGCAGGTTTCTCCTGTGGTCCACAGTGATAGGGAACTTCATTGCTGGTTTTCGTGGCGAGAGGGTGGCCTGATGGTGGCAATGTGTTACCAATCGAAATAAGCACTGATGGTGCTGTGACTGTACTGGGTATCCTTTCATCTCCCCTTGTCACTGACCTTGATTTTTTTGCTCCCTTTTCAGGTGGTACCTCCCCAGAGAGCTGTGTTCCATGCTATCCTGGGTCTTTCTGCGCTAGCACTGGCTTGAGTTCTCCAACAGGACCTTGTACTGAGGGGTTTTACTGCCCAGCAAACTTCAGCTCCATCAGCCCCACAGCGTTCCTCTGCCCCAAGGTACTGCTTAGTGACAGCGGGGCAGTGAGCGAGGTGGGTCTTGGCTCTGGGAAGGAGGTGTTGGTCACACATGCGTGATTGAAATGTTGATTACATCCACACGGAATGTTGGCTGAGGCTTTGGTAATTCTGGGATTCACCCTTTACAGAGACCCTGAGTTTTCCACCATCTCCATGCGATTCTCTTCCTTCTCTGTCATTGCCAGGGTCACTTCTGCCAGACAGGGGCAGCCCTCCCAACACCGTGCCCTGCTGGGGAATACCAGCCAGCCAGGGGCTCTGCGTCCTGCGTTCCGTGCCGGAGAGGATTCTACTGCCAGGACCTGGTGGCAGGAGACCCCAAGCGCTGCCCACCACATTCTTACTGTCCTACAGGTACACTTTCATACCAGCTATGCCAGGGATTCAAATGTTGTGTGTCCTCACTGTGATCCCAGACTTGTGCAAACCGAATGTGTGTCTTACTGTAGGTTAGGTGAGGAGGGGCTGGCAATCAGCAAATGCGGCTTAGTTGCCGCCTTGCTTTCTGGGAGTCATCTGTCATGCTCTGATACACTTTTAAGTCTTGTCGGATTGCAACAGCCTTCCTGGAGTTTTGATTGTCTCTGCTGTTTCCCCTTCAGGCACATGGGTTCCTCTCGCATGTCCTGAAGGCACCTTCACTCTTGCAAACATGACTGGCCTCTGGAATGAGGAGGAATGCCTGCCTTGCTTACCTGGTCACTACTGCAGGTCATGATTCATTTCAATCTGTCAGTTTCTCACTTGGTCTTAAGCAGTTTCATATTCTTATTTTGTCCTGATAAGTGGGTGCTAAGTTCTGCCCAGCTCCTCTACCACGTCTTTCTCATTCAAACACAAGAATTAGAAGCTTAGATGCAGCTTTTAGGTACAGAGGTGTTAGATCTCTAATAATCTACATGTTTTTATAAGAGGAAAATACTGGTCTGTTTTCTCTCTCGTATCGGTGTAAGTTGTTCTTATTTTTGTTGCAGACTTTGCAGAGTTCATTGCATCAATACTTGCTCTGCTTCTGCACCAAATCGTTAGCCGCAGGTCGTATATAAATTCTTCCTGTCCCCTCTGCTCCAGGCACGGACGGCTGGAGGGAAGGTGTGCTGCTGGATATTTCTGCCTTGCTGGGAGCTCTCAATCTGCTCCCCAGGGCCACAGCTTTTCCTGGCGCTTCCTCTCTGGGTGCCGCTGGGGTCAGGTGTGTGCAGGGCTGTGTCCTGCAGGTAAGTGAGAATCTCAATCCTTTTTCAAGTATAGAATATTGATTTGCTTCTAAGCAACTTGAGAGCGTATGTTATTTTGCATAATATATTATAATCCCTTCTTTGAAATTGTCATTGCTTATTGGGTTTCTCTGTTTTTACCTCTTTTGAACAAAGAGGTGTGCCTGACCAAAAAGGCCACCGTGAATTTATGGTGCTAGAATACTGGTTCAGAAGAGTTTGAAGACTGTTGCTTTGGTTCTCCATACACACATCAGGATCCCAAAAGCTACATAGATATTCGTTCTACAACAGCAGGAGGCTCCTACTGAGTCATTTTTGCCATCAGAGGGCTTTCATATTTTACTTTCATCTCTTTCCCATCCATTTCTGTAGGTTTCTACTGTCCAGAGGGATCTGAGGTACCTATACCGTGTCCTGCCAATACTATTAGAGATGTTCCAGGGGCTGTGAAGAGGGAAGACTGCCTGCCCTGTCCAGCAGGACACTGGTGCAAAACAGGTTGGAACTTGGGGGTGAACAGTTAGGGAACAGGAGTTGCTTTTCAAGAGGGTTCTATGCATCCCTGAGTCTGGTAAATCTGGCTTTGACACCAGCTAAGCATTGTGGAACAGTAGAACACTCACTCTAGGGATAAGTTCTAGTCTCTGCAGAGAAAAGAGACATTTAACACTTAATATGATATTTAGGAAGGACCTAGGGAGGACACAGAACAAAGGTGTTCCAATTACAATGAAAAGATGACTCTTTAAAACCCTGCTTTCTGCTTGTCAGGGGATTCAGAGGCCTATCCGTGTCCGTCAGGACATTATTGCTTTGGAGCCAACGGCAGCGACCACAGTAGTGTCCTGGCACCTCAGAAGTGCCCGCCACAAACTTACCGCAAGCACCCAGGAGCTCAGAGCCTGACAGATTGCCAGCCATGTCCTCCGGGCTATCGCTGCCCATTATCAGGCAAGTGCCAGGTGAAAGCCAGCCCTTACCCACCTCTAGAGCCCATTACAAAACTCCCCAAGATGAAATGGGGAGAGGGAGAGGTAACTCATGTTCACACCAAGCTAAGAGACCTTCTCTAAAGCCCCTCCTGGCCATTTAGCCTCCCTTTTTTCATTCATTTCTCTACCTCACAGGTCTGACCAGATTTGAGGATTATCCATGCCCCCCTGGATACTGGTGTCCTGGTAAAGGGGACGCTTTCCTTTGTCCAGCTGGCACTTCCAGGATCCAGCCTGGTGCAAAATCATTGGAAGAGTGTGATCCCTGCTCACCTGGATACTATTGCCCGGATCCAGCACAGACAGGGCTGCCTAACACCCAAGGAGTGCCTTGTAAACCTGGCTACGAATGCCCAGCAGGTGACATGACCATGCTCCTTTGTTTTCTTTATTTCCAGCCATTTCTGTCTGTAGATGGTTGAACAGTGAGCAGCCCGCACTGACTACAATCCCATTCTTGTAGCAGCCCTTTTAGGACATGATCACTGATGGAGTGGCTTTAGAAGTGGATTTATTCCCTTGAATCCCTTTCTTGGCTTTTGGCCTTTGAATTCCTATCTCCTGTTTCTCAGCCCTCCCTTGTTCTCCTTTAGCTGAGGTTGCCAAATGAAGTGATCTGGGCCTAGAAAAGGAGCAGATAGATATCTCTGATCATCCAGGGCTAGGCAACGAGGTATTAGCATTTCATACTTAATAGCAAACTGGTTCCCAACAGATCTGTGCCATTTTTTGAGCAATAGGAAAAGTGCAGTGTTTATGGACAGTCCCGCTTAATAAAGCCCTCTTACTGTCTCTCCAACACACACCCTCCTGTTCTGGAAATGTCACATAATTACTGTTTTCCCTGTTTTTCCACCAGGTTCAGTAAATCCAAAGCCTTGCAGGCCTGGCTTATACTGTGGTGCTCACACAGCCCTGCCTTCCGTGTGCCCTGCTGGGTATTACTGTCCTGAAGGATCGTCAACGTACAATAGCCCTGAGCAGCTGTGAGTACCTGGAATGTTTGGTGCACAGCTTTAGGTTTCTGAGAATTCTTATTATTGTGAAATGTGCCTGTGATAAAACCCGAGTTAAGGCTTCAGCCACAATCTTTGTGCATTGTGCAAAAGCAAAGGTATCTTTGTAATTACAGTTATGAATTTGGTGACTGCTAAGACAGGAGAAGGTGATCTGTGATTTCTACTAGTTAGCTTGAGCCTGGAACCTGATGAGAACCATTTTTAGTTTTGCCCTCTGGTCATTGAATCTAGAAATTAAAACATATTGAGAGACTTTCTTCCCTCTTCCTCCCTTGTTTTTCCTTCCAGGTGTGTGTTTCCCTACTACTGTCCCCCAGGCAGTGCCCGTCCACTGCCTTGCGAAGGAGGGTACATGGCCCTCAACTTGCCTGGTCCAAGGGATTCATTTGAGAAATTCTGCAGAATCTGTGAGGCAGGCACCTACCGTAGTGACTCCCTCATCACGGCGCCCTGTCAGCCCTGCCCAGCAGGTTTCATCTGCCCACAAGGTAAATAGAGCTGCCACGGGGGGAGCGGGGCGAGAAATAGCAGCTTAAACTGTAACCAGAAAGTTTTATGTGGGAAAAGCTCCCAATCCTCTACAATTATAAATCCCTGGTGTGGGCTGTCACATTTGTTTGCGGACCATTTGGTGTGGGAGGTTTTGAGGGTTTAGAGAAATGGGTTAAGAGGGGTTTGGATGTTGGTGTCCTGTCTTTCAGGCCCTTGTCAGCCCTCTTTTTTCTTATTTTGTAACTTAGCTGAGAGGCCCATTGTTAGTGTATCACCAGATAACACCTTAACACCTCTGTTAAGGTCACTGAGGTATTTGTTCCTGCTGTAGAGCGTGGAGGAGATCAGGTCTACCCACTCTCGCCTCTGGTTTTGTCCAGTGAAACAGATGGGACAAAGAAATTGAGATTTATATTTGAATATAAATAAGTTACATTGAAAAATGCTGAATGTTGATTATATATACATATTTGTTTGTTTATACGTACACATACATAGATGCATGTATATGCATGACTGGGATAAATAAGTGGTCTCTGCCTATCTCTTAGCACTTGCTCGGGTCCATAAGCAGTGTCTGTGTCTGAGACAGCCCGTTGCTTTCTCTAGGCAGTGAGAGTTACCACAAGAAGCCTTGCCCCAGTGGCCATTACTGCCCTCCCCTGGCATCTGCCCCTCTGCCCTGTCCCCCGGGAACCCACGGGAGCAGCACCTTTGCGAAGCACGTAGAGGATTGCCAGGCCTGTCCTGCTGGTACCTTCAACCACCTCCTTGCTCAGGCTGCCTGTTTCCCCTGTGGCAGCTCTTCTTCTTCCCAGCCTGGTGAGTGAAAACTTTCACCTCTGTTAAGAGAAAGACTGAAAAGGAAATCACCTAGAAATGTGATTCCCCCACATGGTTTCACGATGGACCACAAGCCCTGGGTTCCTCATGATGTGTGTGCTATCAGTGCCCAGCTGCTCTTCCTTTGTGCCACACAGAAGGAGGATTCCATTTTCAAAGCTGTCTTTTGTTCTCTTATGCTGTTAGCCGAGGGGATTTGATCTCAGCTTCTTCAAAGGAAGGAAGAGACAGGCAGCCCTGCTAATTCTTGCTCTGTCATTGCTTTGAAAGCAGTGAAGTTTCCCTGAGAGTACTTTCACCCTGAATTAGAGGTCTTGTATTAGGTGTAGGTGTGCTTTTGAGCCAAAATTGAGCACTGTAACTGTGTCCAGTCTGGGCCAGGATAAAGAGGGAAAAGGCTAGGAAAGTGGAAGGTAGGTGGCTAAGCACAGCAGAGAGTGTGTATGTCTTACTCAATGTACTCTGCATTTCAAATCAAGTGGATAAGAGAATGTTGTGGCACAAGAAAGAGGCTTGGCAGCCTTGATTGACTGGGTCCTTGTCCTGTCCAGTGGCTTAATGTTCAAATTAATGGAGCTCTTGTCAAAATGCTGCTGCAGCAAATGACCAGCTGGGCCTTTTTGCGTCTCTTATTAAATGGACACTTCAGGAAACGGTCTAACGATTGTGTTGGTGGAGCAGAAGGCAGGCTGGCTCCAGCTGGCTTTCCTGTTGGCTCAGCTCTGCTGTGCTAGTGGGTCAGCAGGAGTGTCACTAAAACGAGCAGTGACATTTGATGAAAGAGTATTCAACGCGGGAACTGCTCCTTTGTGATGAGAGTGGTTTTTGCGAACCATATTCCCTACCCTGGTTACGACTCTAAATCCAGGCTCCTCTCTAAGGTGCTACCAGCTGTACCTGCCGTGGGCTGAACCGGGCTTTCCAACAGTCGGATGCCTCCTGTATCTGCCAGGCGGGGTACGTTTACTACGACGAGAGAGGCAAGAAAGATCCTGATGGCAACAGCGATCGGGACTGCCGACCTCAGGTAAAGCCTGGCTTCAAGACAAAGTTGTTGTGTGACTCACAGGAAAGGAGAAGTAGTTGAGTGCTTCAGGCCCTGTCTCAGGTTGTATACATATGTGCTGTCTGAGCTCAGTTCTCTGGACTTCTGCAGACACAAACAAGTCCTTGAATTGTTTTGTTTGAGATGCTTTGCCATTTCGTGTAAGATAATGGCATTGTCTTCCTTACTTCTTGTGAAGTTAAATTCATAAGGGCTGGAGGCAAAAGATGCTTCCAAGTTACAGAAATGGGGAGCAGCCAAGTGTCTCAGAAATTTAAGCCTTCATATTGTTACTGTGGAGTTCTTCTTTAGACCTGCTTGAGGAATTTGGATGGGAAATGAAATTGTGATCTTTCTTCAATGCTTTCCAAGTTATCCTTGTTGGATTTCCTTTGCGTCAGCAGTGCAGGTGGGAGAGAATTTGAGGGATGCTGCATCTCTGTTGAAGTGCTAGAGCTTGTCTGGTTTCCCACACGTTGTTCTTCCAGGTGGATGAGCTGTGTGCTCCTGGAGAGGTCCGTCTAGCATCTACACGCCAGTGCGTTTCTCCTGAGCGATACGACTGCTCTCCTTCTTGTGGGCCTGCAGGTGGAGAGATCAACGCAGAGCTGGGCATGTAAGTCTCAACCCAGCTTCTCCTTAAGCAGCACTGCTTAAGAACTCTGACTGGCTGAGTTACTGATCCATGAGGTCGTTCCAGGATAGAGCTGTGGGAGGTGTTTTGGAGAAACTTTCCATAGTTGGAGTTCCTTTCTGTGAAGATAACTGGCCTTCAGTCCTCCTTCATTGGCCTCATTCCTCTGCCTGGGAAGTGTGCCTGTGTTTTCAACCTTACCTAGTGATTTTGTGTGCTCGGGGGGAGAGCCAGAATGAATACTGAGTGACAAGGGGAGGGTGGACAGAACTGACATTTTCTGAAGTAGACCTTTTCCACGCTCCTCAGGTTGAGCTCCACTGAAGTGGATGATCATTCTGTTGCATTTAGACCAGAACTGGGGGAATCATTCCTCATTCCCCACCCACCTTTTAATGCTGACTAAAACATTGAAGATAGTTCTTGTCACATGATGCTACTTTTTTTTTCCTCTTTGTGAATGAACTTCTGTATTGCAAAATCTCCTCCCAACACAGGAATCTAGTGTGTTAAAATTATGCTTTTTTGCTTTCAACCATTTTGTTAAAGCAGAACTTTAGGGAGGGATGCATAATGCCCGGTTAGTTTATCTCCATCCAGAGATTAACAGAGGCCTGTTAGAGAGTGGGGTACAGTGTTTTGGTCTTTCCCATGCGTTGAAAGGCAGACACGTGGACTGTGAGTTTGCTCTATCCCGTTTTCCATGGATATACAGTAAGTCCATTCCTTGTGCAGATTGCAAGATACTGGGGCCAGTCTGACCATCAGCACGTTGGGGCTATTTGCTGAAGATCATAAGTGATCACGACCCTTTATCTGCTTTACAGATGTCACTGCAAGCAGTACGTCTCTGCTGAGGAGCTCTGCGACCAACTGTGTTTGCTGAAAGCCCCATGGATCTCTTTGGGATTTGGCATCAATAGGGAGCTGCTTCTGAGGATGAGTGATGGAGAGGTGAGGGTAAGTATGGAGTTGGGGGAATGCTTTCTCTGTGTGAAGGGTTTGATCTGTGACTGGAGAGGAGGAGGAGAGGCTCAGTGTGTCTCATAATTCCCAGAGCACTGATCGGGCAGCAGGTTACTAGTGCATTACTGAGGAATAACCATTCCTGAATGGTGGGGGAAAAAAATCTCAACAAAGCAGCCTTGTGCAGCTGAAGATTGATCACAAACCAGGATCTGAGTCCAAGGGTGATTGTATCAGTGATCAGTGTTGCCCTCTGCTTTTAATAGGAAGTGTCAAACGTTCTGGGCCCAGATGAACATGTGCAGAAAAGCCAGCGGGTGCATTTGGTTCTCTTTAGTCCTGGTGGAGTGCTGGGTTTCATTGTCTCCAGCACGGATGTTCTGGATGCATTTCTCACAGGTAAGGCTTGAGAGCCTCTCAGAGGGAACCTCAGTTCCAGTTGGACTAACCCATTCGATTCCTCTCCACTTGGCACAGAGGGAATTTTATCGTCAGACATTTCAAACTATTTAGGAAGTTGGGAGAGATCTCATTCTATCTGGGAGACCTGCATTGGCTGCACGGTTAGCTCCCCAGGAATGGGTTAAATAAAAATTGTAGGATGATTTTGGCCTTTCGAGGAACTAAAAGGAAAGTCCATTTGGAGGCAAATCTATTGGCAAGTGCATGCTGGCTCCTGATTCCAGTTGCTCCTCATTTATGGTGGCATAACTGAAAGCAGAATTTGGCTTTGTAAGCTGTAATTGCCTACAGATAGAACAGAAATTGTTCTTTATTGCCGAGGGTTAGGTGTTTTCACATGCTGCTCATTTTGCAGAATTAATTCTGTTTCCTTCTGTTGCCTATGGCAGGAGATTTTTCATCTGATCCGTTGCTACACAAAAGTCGTCGCATCCAGAGGACTTCCTCCAAAAATAGCCAGGCCTTGCCCCTCGTTCCTAACCCACTGGTGTGTTTGGAAGCAGGAGACACAATCCTTTTCCAGCTTAGCATCAATTCCCACAGTAAGTGCTGTTGGGTCTGGGTGCTCTTTGCAGATATCTGTGTCCAGACCCGTTCAGGGAAATGACTCCTCATTTAGCAGTATTGCGTGTATGAGCACATTCCTTCACTACCCTGTCTCTTTTGCCCTCAAGGGATTCCAGAACTTTAGCCTAGGCTCTGCCAGTGACTTACCTGGTCTTTTTTTTTTTTTTTTTTTTTTACTTTTAGCCTAGATTTCTGTAGAATAGAGATAAAATTTTTCCTCTTTCAGAAAGCGTTCAATTGTTGTTGGACTGTAATGCATCTAGGTTAAATGAGTTGACACTTTGTGACCCGTAAAAGAAAGGCAGTCACATAGTTTTTTGCTGTACAAGTGTCTGCTGTCCTAACTGAAGTGGGTCAGAATTGCTGACACCCTGCTGAACTGTTCCCAGATCGTGCGTCCAGCCATTACCCTGTTTATCAGAAGCAGCATCTATATAACAGCAACCCAAGCTGGGATTTTGGACCCTTCCGAAGGCTAGACCACCTCATCCAGGAGACTCAACTCAACATCTCCTGGTAATATCTGGTGTGATCAATGGTGCATGTGTTCTGGGCAGTGAGCAGTATGTGGAAACACGGAAGTTTGGGGTGTTCAAGTCCATGTATTTAACCATCATCATGGTTGGAGGCTAAAGGAAGCTTGGATCAACCGGTGCTTTCCTTATTTCTCCCTTTTAGGTTTGCCCATGTTTTCCTGGAGTCTGGGACATACGTCTTCAAGGATAGGACCATCCAGGAACACTTTCTGATTGTGACTGTGAATGAAGCAAATGTGGGCTGTGACCCCAGAAATGTGTCCTTCCAGCCCTCTTCTCTGTTCCAGCTGGCCAGACACGGGGTTTGGAAGCAGCAGAATCTGAACTTAGCTCCGAATTGGGCTGCTATCACAGGTACAGCCGAAAAAATTGAAACCTGTCTTGAACCTTGATGTTTAGCCATGACCTTTCTCATACCTTTATGGGTGTATTTAAACAAGAATTTTTAAATATCTTTTTAAATACCATCAAACCGCTGGTTTTGTCAGCTTTAATCCCTTTCTTTGTGGAACTCCCCAGAGTTCACTGCTGCCTAGCAAAGAACCTGCCTGTGTAGGAGCTTGAAGTGGGGAGAGAGGGAAGGAGCAGTTGTATTTCTCCCCACACCCTGCTTGAGGAATTCAAGTAGTGGAAGGCTTTGTTTTCCTTGGCTTGAAAGCAGAAAGTGCCAGTTTGTTTCCGTGATAAACTGAACTGAAATTAAATGCATCATTTAAAAGTTCACTAAAGGCTAAACACAAGGGCAGTTAAGGTCTTTCTTCAAAGCCATACCTGTGTGTAAGTGCTGTGCACACACCAATCCCTCGTCCATCAGAGAGAGGACAGTTAAGGCCATAGAAATGAAAGTGGGGCTTGAAAGCGTGATCCTCATTTCTGTCACCTTTGGCTACCTAGTGCTGAAAACATTTTGCCTCCTTGACTGCATGCACCAGATCAGCAAGGAGAGAAGCAGAAGCTCGTATGATGAATATGGAAGTTGCTAAATGCTGGGTTTGTGTGGGAGGGAGAGTGTTTAGTAAAGTGTAAAAGGGAGACTGTGCTGTTGATACACGCTGCTTCCTGTGGGTCTCATTTCTCTTGGCTTCCCCAGTGGTTCTCTTTGTTCTGGGCTTCCTGATTGTGATGCTGACAACCCTGGCTATAGTACTCCAGCCTGCTGTGCCCCTCACTAGCCCCCTGAAGAGCTGGAAGCCACGATGGAGGAGCCTGGGTGAGCCACACATCCCACCGGAGTACATCCTCCTTAAAGACAGGTAAATGCCTTTGCACGGAGCAGAGGAGCTCAAACTTTGACAGTACAAAAGCGTGTCCTGTTGCAATTACTGTCTCAGTCCCTGATGCTGGGCTTCTTGCCAGCTTTACAGTACACTGAGTTTCTACCTGCACAAGGACTTTCTTGGTATTCCCCAGGAGTTCCCCAGCAGTTTTCTAGTGGAGCGTTTATCAGCTCTGTAGTGATCTGCACAGTATTATTCCCTGGATTACCTGGCCTAGGGTTCCCCTGTATGTTTTGATTTCCAAAATCTGGACGGGAAACCTGTCCTGCTGGAACTAGGCTGGTGATACTGCAGTATCTGATTTTACTGGGAAGAGTGAGATGATCTTCACCCTCTTCTGTCATTCCCTCTAGCCTTCAGTTCTATCAGACGGTTGGTCCTCATGGTTCTGGAGTAGATGCTGGCATTGGAGAGAAAGGAGCTGCGCCTAATGCAGGTGAAGTGCAGTGCCAACCCCGGGTGTTCTCCCATTGGCTTCTTCCCACTTAACTCCCCATTCTCCTGTCTACTCTTACATTTTTAAATAATGATATTGAAAAATATTTCCTTGGATTCTCCTGCTGGTTGTTCTATTCTCTGAAGGCCCATGACTCATGGGCCTTCTTTGCCTTCTGGGGATGACCTCATCTTGGGAATTTCAGGATGTTCACAAGGTACAGTGAGTGCAGAGCCCAGCAGATGGCACCATCTAGTGATGATGAGAACATCTACTTACAGAGAAGTAGCACCCTGACAGTTTCCTGGACAAGTTAGGAGTTGATAGTAACGCTCTGTCATTCTCCCCCTCACTAACATCCCCCCCCCCTTAAATCTCTTGCCTCATCTGTTTTCCTTCTTCACAGTACATGAAATGGACACAGTACGCCCCTATGGCCAGGCAGTGCCCCTTCTGGGAAATAAACTAGAATAGACTGTGGCTGAAGGTTAATTGTGAGACTTACCTTGTGTTTCAGAAGGGCGTTTTACACTGAGGGTTCTGGAGGATTTCAGCGTTCGCACCCTGTACGATAAGCTGGAAGATCAGAATTTGCACCTGGCGTCTCAGCTGGCCAAGCACAGGATGGACGTGTTGGTGTTCTACAATGGGATCAGCCAACAGATGCAAAGTCTCACGGTCAGTGTGAAGAAACAGCTGAGGGAGGGGAGTCTTGGAACTGTGAAATTTTTAAGAGAAATGGTTGCCCTGAAGTGGCACAGGGATAGGTATTATTCATTTCGGTACCTTATTCTTTCATAAGATAGTTATGCTAATCTCTGTTTTGAATGTGGAATGGGTGGGTTGTGAAGCTCGCAGATTATAATGCTGCTGCTTTATATAAACAGGACATCGTGCAAGCGCTGGACCCTGAAAGCCTGAAAATCTTTGCCAGGCAAAAGATTTGTGATCGTGAACCTGCAGAGAGCAACTGGGCAGCAGTGGGCCTTGAACAGTGTGATGAACATTGCAGCAACAACTGCCAAGCAGGTGAGAGAACCAGAGTGCAGAACAAGAGAGAAGCAGGGTGTAAGGGTAGCATCAGTGGTCTAGGTTAATGTCAGCCTAGGAACAGGTAAGCACAGAGTTAGTTGGAAATGTTACAGCATGAGGCATCTTGGAGCCACCTTGTGGCATTTTCAATGAAAGGTTCCCCCTCCTGATTTTGCTCTGGAGATAATTGCAGTTCTTCATGCACTTTTGTAGAAGTCCACTTAAATTGCTTGTCGTGTTCATTAGGTGCTCCGTGGCAAGAGGCAACAGAATTAATGAAAGCTCTGGAAACGCTGCTTGGGAACACTCTGTACAAGAACGTAGCTGTGAAACGAGAGATGGAGCAGAAGGTCCAAGGACAGGATGCGGTGGCAGTTGTACCTTCACCGGGCAGCCTGGACAGTGAAAGTAAATTGGAAGAAGTGGAAGGGCAGGTGAGTTGCAAACAGCGGTTGCCGGGCCATCTCTCACCTGTCTTCTCATTTTCCCACTTACCCATTTCCTTAACTCTTGGGCCTTTTTCATCCCACAGGATTGTGAGCTGCCTCAGCTAGGTGAGCTCTTCAGTAGGACAGATGCTTTTTTCGGCTTCCCCGGACACGAAGAACATGGTAAGGACATTGGCACAGTGACTCAATTGTGAGTGCCGTGGGTACTTTTCAGAGATGACAGTGGAAGGCTGGTTCAGTGAAGTCTAGGTTAAGAGAGGGTGTGTGTGTTTGCAAACAGAGCAACTGTATAATTATGTTTTCCCATGTATGTTATTTCTTTCTTACGTAATTTTTTTTTTTTGCTGAGGTGGAGAACTGAAATCTGTCCAGTTCAGGAAATGCACTTCTGCCTCCTCTATTCCTCTGTAAGAGGGAACTCAAGAAGCTGTTGTCCCCACAGACCCCTTTACACCAATATATTACGTGACCAACTGTAGAGAAGAGATTGGGTGTCACTATACTCATTAAATGCTAAAATAGGGAGGTCAGGAAAATTCTATACTGTCGGTTCTGTGATCCTCACAGCCTCTGGGTGGGATTCTCTCTGCTCAAATCAGCATTTTCTTGTGGCAGCGTGTACATTGCTGTCATCCTGCCACAAAGAACCTCTTCTTCCTTTAGGCTTAAAAGTGACCCCCTGTTTGCTTCAGGTTTAGATCTGCATTTGGCTTATCTGACTGAGTTGGAGGTGGAGGGCCTGATAGCAGCTTCCCCCCTCGCCAAGACCCTGTGGGACATCAAGCAAGCTTTGGTGAATCTGCAGCAACCTTCAGACCTTCTTCATCCAGGTGACAAATAGTAGTCTGTATTGCAGTTTCTGTTTCCCTGTACTGGGTGGGATATAGGATTACAAAACGGGACGAGTTATCTCATCCTTGGTGCCTTGGTAGAACACACACGTGAATGTCTGCTGTCGAACTTCAGGTCATTGAAAAGAAGTCAGCAGAAGGTCAATAAGCTTGGCTAATTGACATACATAGGTTTGTTTCTTTTGCTCAGCAGGTACTTAGACAAACGGAGGAATTTTTTGTTTCTTAGGAATTGGTTTGTTAGACCTTTTCTGTTCATCACAAAAAGTTTCTACGGAAAATGTTGTAACACAGCCAAGATCTGGGATCTCAGGGAGTAATTTACCAGCAGGAGAATAATGCAGCTGCTTCTCTTCATGTGTGCTGGTTTATAGCAGTAAATAAGGAAAGAGTTAAAATAAGCAGGCTGTCTTCCGAACCGGATGTTTTCCTCAAGGTTTTCAGACTGTGATGCTTGGAGTTTGAAATTATTAATGCTGTGGGTTTGGTGTAATTAGGGATGGATCGCTTGCATTATTTTGAAATTCAGATACAGTGAGCTTTGCAAAGGCCTGGATGTGCTGTCACTGTGCGCTCTGCAGCTTGCCACCTCCTCTGGAGTCACTGTCACAGTCGTAGTGCTGGCAGTAGATCCTGTCCTGGTTTTTTCCCCATTGGACCAGGCTGTCTCAGTGGTGACACAGCGGTCCCCTGATGCTGTCCACTGAACTTGCACTCTGCTTATGTTTTGAATTTCTGTGACAGACAGCGACCACCAAAAAAGCGTGGGAAGCTCAGCCGCCTTCTGAGCTGCTGGATTCTTGGACCACAAAGAGGGATGAAGCTCTGCTGCTGGAAATAAAGAGGAGCTGCATTGCTGAGAGGATTGAAGAGACGCAAGCAGAAGTATTTAATCTTCTGCAAAGTAAAATAGCCACCAGCTCATTTCCTGGAGAAACCGATCTTATCCCTGGCAGTGGCTAAAGGTGGATTATGGGAGAGTGTGTGTGTCTGCAGACAGAGCTGCGGTATCTGAAGTATTGGAATACATACGTATTTAGTTAGAGATGTGCTGGGTCAAATATGTCATGAATAATCCATATTCTGTTTGCTTAACCTCGCTGAAATACTGTCACGCTTGTCTTGGATTATTGAGAATTCGTAGGCTTGAGAAGGAAGCTGAGGTTCTTGACATTTCTTACTAATTTCATTGTTTTGTAGTTAGTAAAGCAGAAAACACGAGGTCAGGTGTGGTGTAAGAGCCCCTACTTATTGATGCATTGTGTATAGCCTATATGATCTCTGATACAGAGGATATTTGTGAGGGTTTTTCGAGTATAATTTAGATCGACACCTCTGTGCCGTGCCCAGCATCTCTGCGCTGCCTCTGACTGTTTTCATATCCTCATGTTGATCTTGGTAAAATCTTCCGGCAGACCTTGAAGGTCTCTAGAGATGTGATTTTTCAGCAAAGAGTACAATTAAAGTATTCCTTCTAGTGGTGCCTGCAGGGATCCCTATAGCTGCTGGTGTCTGGTGCTCTGGGAGCCTGATCTTTAAACTGAAAATATCTTTTTTATTCTTTTGCCCTGTCTGTATGATGCCAAGAGAGCCTGGCTGGGAAGTAGGCTTTGCTTCTGTGGAACAGGAAATGGGAACACTTGCTCCAACTCTTTCTGAGCGCTACTCCTCAGCTCCAGGTGAAGTGCAGCAAGGTAAAACTTCTTGACGGGGAGCCAGCCCAGTACCTTGACAACCCCCAACAGCAAAGCTTATTCTCTTCTCATTGCAATATTTACTGAATTGCTTATGTGCGAAGAGCCTTGTGAACCCCCTCCTTCCTAGTTCCTAGACACAAATCTGTGTGTACTCCTTCTGCCTTTGCATAACCATCGTGGGCATTAAGAGGGGTGAGACGTCAGTGCCTGGGAGCCAAGACAGAAGCTCTCAGTTTTGCTTCCACTTGCCTGGTGTCTCTAGTGGATCCAGAGGAACTTCAAGGTCTTTTGCCCTCATCTACTCTTTGTGGTGGTTCCAGATTTTCTCAGCTTGCTCCCAAAAACCAAGTGTTTTGGTTCCTTTGCAACTTCACCTTGGGAGAATTTAGGTACTTACTGACAACTTTGAAGGGACTTCCAGAAAATGGGAGGATTTTAGGAAGCAGAACATACGTACCAGCAAACGCTATAGAACACCTTTGGGTCACTCTGTGATTGCCTGTTCTAGAATGTAGTAGTGAAAAAACTGTCATCGTTTTCCTCATTGCTTTCTTTTTTAGGTTATCAGCAGATAGGTTTATAACAGTACTACATGGAGGTAAGCAGCATCAGTGATTGCTATCTCTGAAGGAAACAAGGTACCCAGAGAGGTGATAAAGTTATCTCTGTGACTTGTGATTCCAGGTGATACTTGTAAAAGGCAGGGTGGAAGGCAGAAGTAAATAAAATTTGTTAAATTTTTCATTGTAATGATTTTTCAATGAAAACAGTTTTTTGGTTTAGACCAAAACAAAGATACATGTATGGAATTTTGCTCCAAGTTTTCATTTTTTCCCTGTTGTGGTTTTCTTAACAAGTACACTTCAGCTTTTTTTTACAAAAAAAAGTAACTTTTACAAAAGTACTTTTACAAAAAAGTAAACATTTTTGACTATCAAAATGTTTTGGGTCTTTCTCCCCCTGCCCAACAAAACCAAAGAATATAAATGAAAAGACCAGAGTTTCTCACAGCATTGCTTTTCCTGCTCTGTTAATACTGCCTTGGAAAGAACAAATACTAAGAGGAGTGGTGCAACCATTGTTTCTGTTCTAGTTTTGAAGTATTTACTGTTGGTAGCTCTTTTTCTAGTGGTTTATGGAATCTTCTGGAAGTCCAGCGCTGTCTGGAGTAGCTGTGAAGTCCCCTCACATTCAGAAGGGTGCCATTTCCCTGAGCCTGCTGATAAGAGTGATTGAGTGCAGGGTCACTTAATTTGGAATTTGGAGAAGGGTCACAGGGCTGTTGGGGTTTTTTTTTTGGTTGCTTTGACTTGTGCCTCTCTCAACAGAAAATAAAAAGACCCTTTTCAACATTCATTGTAAAGTTCAGCTTCTCCTGGAGAGCATCAAACACTGCTGTGGCTGTGAGAAGGAAGGTATGCTTAAGTTCCCTGAAAAGGAGCCTCTTTGGTTGATGTCTGTGTGTGGCTCTGGGTTCTGAAATGAGGTGTGTGGTTTCTGCTGGTTCTGCCTTCCAGCGTGAAACTGTTGTCAAGCCTCCCAGTGTGTCAGCAAAGATAATTATTTTGAGATGGTCCGGAGTCATAGTACTCAACTTAAATGCCCCCAGACTTTGGTCTCTTTTTCAGATATGGGTTACCTTTGCAGAGCTTGAGTTTAATTGCCATAGCTCTAATAGCTTCCTGCCCTTGAACCCTGACCTGGACTTACCTGTGTTGCAGGTGAAATAGAACTGGCAGATGAGAATGGCCAAGTGAAGAATTTGCTCCAGAACCAGGAGCAGTACGCATCGCAGCTCCTGAGTGAGGGGGAATTTTGTGTGTTACTCGAAGTCACATGTACGTACATTTGCAAATCTCTACATTGGAGATGCTTTTGTTTTCCTTTGTAGCTAAAGAAATAGCCCCACACAGGTGAAGGTTGAAAGTTAAAGAGGATTTTCACCCTGGATTCTCAGCTTGAGTCTCTGGGCATCCTTAGCTCCGCTCAGAGATAGTAGGACCTAATGATGTTGAAATTAAGGCTGCTTTTGAAAACGGTGTAGTGGAAGTCAGGATTCCCTCTGTGTGTGACAGAGATTTCCTCACAATCCCAGTTCTACCTGCACGAAATGTCCTTCCAAAAGTTCCTGGGTTTAATTCTGTGCTTCTGTTCCTCACAGGACATGAAGGTTCCCAAGAAGCCGTTTTTATACCACTGCTGAAAGATCACAGCATCGTCACTCCAAAGTTCCTGGGTAGGTAACCTGAAGTAGATGTTTCTGTAACCTTGTTCTCAGACGCGAGAGGAGAGAATGCCATTAGTTGTGTTTCTACGGTAGGAATAAAAGCCTGAAGTAAAGAAGAAGGGGTTTAATTTGTAGTCAAAATGGGAAGTCTTTCTTTCCAGAACTAAAAAACCTAAAACTAACTTCTTTCTTTTAAGAAGAAAATGCTTGTTAATATCTTCCACGGTGCATACCATGGAAGTACAAGAATTACTTATGCTCTTCTCTTGTCAGTTCCTTCTTCTTTTCTCTCTGCAGCTAAATCGCGGAAGAGGGAAGATTCAAAAGTATCACCTACCAGAGTGAAATCCAGAAAATAAGGCAAACAAGTGACCTTGCCTTTGGAAGTTCCATCCACAGAAGGTGAGCCCCGACCTGAACGAAATGAATACTTAAACTTTCTTTAGGTCCCCAACTCCTATCCATGAGTGTATTGTGTTTCTGTCGCAGGTAAAAGGAGTCAATCACCACAGGGCACCAAGAATAAAACTGTGGCTTCCTCTTCCAAAGAAACCGGAAAGTTCTAATCATGGCAAATCAAACGAGTTGCTTAATATTGAGTTTTGGAGGCCATCTCTAGGTGTGTTGGTTTATTCCTTGGTGAAACACACAATTTGTTGGTTTTTTTCCAAAAGTGTGAAACAGTAAATGCCTTGTTTCTTTGGGAAAAGAATAGTCTCACAGAGATAGTTGATCAGTGAGTCAGTTTGAAGCCAGGTACCTGTTTAATAACTTTGCAAAATGAAGTCTTGGTTTTTGCAGACACTGGGCTGATGCTGAATCACAGAAATTGGCAGAAACTGGCAAACTGCAGCACTAGGTCGATTCATCTTTAACTCAGTAGTTTTACTTTTGGAATTATTGAAGTAGTCAATTAACGCATCCTTAGTACTACTTTCATCTCAACTTTTACCTGACCAGCTTCCATAAATAACTTTGTAACTCCTCGGGTGGGTCCAAGAATGGACTCTGGTCCATCTTTCACATACCTTTTGAATCATCAGTCCTCCTGATTTGTTGTGCTGAGTTCTTGTATATATGTAGCACAATAAGGAACATGTTAAAACTGCATATAAAATTCTAGATAATCTTGTAAAAGCTATAGATGAGCCTTTCTTCTTCAAGGTTCCTCTTAAAAAAAAAAAAAAGGGCTGTAAAATATAATCAGTGAGAACAGGACTTTTCTCTGTACAACACCCACTGATACATTGATCTTGGAGAAATTCACAAACAATTTTGAAGTTGCAGTACTTTTCATTGCTGAAAATATTTTGAATTAAACAAAGAGATCTCCAAAATGTATTTTTTAACGGTGGCCCCCAAATAAGGAGAGGGCTGTTGGGACTTTCCACTAAGATATTTGCTACATGCTGGTGATCGTACAGTGACATTCGCCTGTGTCTGCTTATGGGAGAACTGTGTGACAATCTTGGATTTATTTAGCTGTTCTTGTCATGGGAAAGTAGTATCCATATTTTATACAAGGAACTGATACTCTGGGGAAGATCGCAGGCATCCAGCAATTCAAATTCCTACTCCTGTCTTGGGAAGTAAAAGCAGCAACTAATTTCTGTTAAAATCAAGGAGGAAACGTGGTGATGGAGATGCTGTTTCTCTGCTTCGTATGCATTCTGTGTAACGCCTATTCTACGTGTGTCATTTGTTCTGATGTATTTTAATACATGCCTGGAATCCAGTTAGCATCTCTTTTCTGTGGATTTGCAGAAGTATTAAGACGTAATATTTTGATGATACAGGAACAGTCCCCATAGATGATGTCGCCAACTTGCTGTGTTGCAAAAGGCATGAAGCAATGGAGCTCCAAAATGAGATTGTGCTGATACCCAGGAAGTGCAGAACTAGTGTCTGCTTTGGATTTGTGGGGATCTAAAATTTGTTGGGACACAGCAATCTCCCCCTCAGCCATCTGTCAGGCAGTGTAAGTTCTGACAAATCAAAGCCCAGAATAGCAGAAAATACGCACTGTTCTCTGAGAAATCTGCAGCCCATCGCTCCTACATCTCTGAGCAATAAAGCAAACAGCTCTCTATATTTTGTAGTTCCAAAACCATGCAAAGTGTACACCTGTGGTATTCTTATTGGGAGAAAAGCCTCTAATAAGCCTATTTCTTGGAGCAGATTTGCCAAGCCAAACATAGATAAAGTGAAGAACGTGACATTAAAAAAGCTGGTAGTTTCCAGCTGCCCAGCTCTTACTAAATTCTACTGGAGGGCCAGTGTGCGTAGGTCTGACAGGGTGGCCTTTGTAAACAGTGGCAGGGGAGGTTCTGGCTGATAACTGGGTTGTGGTCAACAAGGAAGTCAACAAGCTGTACAGGTCGAAGGCCCCTTAGAACGCTGGATGTTGAGGCCATTCGCTTTTTGGCAGCCATAAGAAACAGCTTACCTGAAGCACCAAGCTCTTCAGGATCCTCCGAGTGAGCAATACTGCAACGTTAGAAGGCAGGAAGGGTGAATTGCCACAGTCCTACGTGTAGATCCTGGGCCTAACAGCTTGTTGGAGAAGGGCCAGATAATGAATACGCTGACAAATTATACCAGGAGGAGAGATCAGGGGAAAAGTGAATATTTATGGTTTGGTTTTACATTGCAACACGGCTGCAGAAGTTAGAAATTGGAACTATAAAAAGACGCAGTCCTCTCTTATTACCTGTTGCCTTGAAGTTGGATTTACTCCACTTAGATGAAATTTCAATATATCTTGCTACAGCTGAGGTCATAACCTGTGCGGTTTTTTCAGTCTTGTCAGAGAAGCCCGAGTTAATTTTTATTCTTCTAGCTAAAGGAGTGTTGTACACAAGATAACTAGTCCTTGAACTCTCTCTGGGAGAAATAATTTTAAATTTTAAGATGTAAATGTTACTTGATTCCCAGTAAGTCCATCGGTGAATGTCCCCCATCAATGATTTACCACCCTAAGGAGTTTTCCTGCAGTATATTTACCTGTGCTTTTGTAGGTCAGCAGTAACTAAGAACAAGGAAGACTTCATAGTGTTACAAATCCTTTGCTTACCTTGGTTTCTCCACCCTCTCTTAGCAAACTGAAGTTCCAAAACTCATAACAAAGCTCAGAAAGGAAGTATTTGTGCAGCAGAATTACTCCCCTCAGGTTTTCGTTGTTTTTTTGTTTTTTTTTCTTCCCACCACATTTGTCTTCTGGACTGGGAAGAAATTTGAGACCGGGTTGTGTAGATCCTGGACTCAAGGAGAAACTCACCTTGTGGAAGAGGTTCAGTCTTGGCAAAAAGCAAGCTGGATCCAGCTGCCATCTGACCAGGAGGCTGTGCAGCCAAGCGGCTACTTTCCCTTCCAGTTACTATTCATACTGCATTGCTTGGTGCTGGTGGGGGGGAGCAGGGGGCAGTTCTTCTGCACGCCAGTTGACCTGCCTTGTTTTGTACCCTGTAAAGAAAGCTCAGTTACAGCCGGGAACTGGGAGGAGATTTGTCTTGGGAACATTCTGTCTGTTCAGGATGTAATGAACTTTCCTTCAAAGTAGCTCCTACCTGGCTATTCCGGACAGAAATAGAGATTAATTCAAGCCTAATCTTGCAGAGCTGACTTGGACACCCTGGTAATTTAAAGCAAAATTCATTTCAGCCACAACAAAGGGACTGGTTCTGGCCAGGGCTCTGCTGCTCCCAGGTTGGAAAAGGAGTCGAGAGAGTTAAGACAGAGAAAGCCCTACTTGTTTCCCAGAGTGACTGACCTGGACACCTGAAATCAAATAGCAACACAACAGCATTGTGCTTCTGACCTCACACGAGGACTTGTGATCTTTGTGGTCTGTTGCTGCCTACCTCTTGGCCTAGTCTGCCAGTCCTTTGGCTCCTGCCCTTGTTCAGGTCTTGTCCTTACACTTCTTGTCTCGATAAGGCAGTACTTAGAAACTGAAATGCTCCTCTCACAACCCAGCCTTTTCATTTTTCTTTAAGAAAGGAGAAGGCTACAGGGAACTGGTGCTGTAAGCATCTTTAAAATCAAAAATAGCTGTATGTGTGTTTTTCTTTGTCTTTTTGTCAGGTAACTGTAATGCTTCTGCCTGGCTGCTTCCTCCCCCGAGCTCTCCCTGCAGGCAGGCAGCAGAACCAAGCTCAACATCAGATGCAAAGCGTTGCTGTCAGTGGGATCTGAACTTTACCTCTCCCCCTTCCCCGACTCTCTGGCACCACTTTTGCCCCCAGGAGAGGTAAAGGTAGCTTCTTCAGGCTATTGGGATTTCTGCTTGGGGGAGATTCCCTACGCTTTGTCTTGTGGATCTATCTATTCTCTTACTCAATATACTATGGTTTTTATTTGTGCAGAAATTCTGCTGAGCCGTCTCATACAGTCCATCCATTCCACACACTTTTGTGTTCCTCTCTCTGTCCATCTTTCTCCTCATCCTTGCTGCTACCATGACTCTGCAGTGTGCATTTCTACACTCTTTGATTTGCAGGGCACTCAGACTGCCATTGAGATTGTCAAGATTTTGACTTAACGCCCGGAAAACACGCCTAGAGGCTGGGTGAAATATGCCAGGAGTTCTACCAGAAGCAGGTTTACTCACACGATAAATGATACTGTCCATGGGATTTTCATCAACAATGAACTCTTCAGAGAAGTTACAGGATAACTCAGTTCTCTCCTGACTTTGATTTTCTTCTGTCTCCCCGCAGTTCATGGCACTTGCCATGTGTTTGTGTTTCCCTCCTTTGTTCTGTATTTTCCTAATTTGTTCTGCTTTTCAGCTTCATACTGCAGTTACCATCACTCAGCCATCCTGAGTGATGGCTCGCTGGGGTTTAAAATGTGTGAATCATTAGCGTTAGTTCTATATTATAAAACTGCTGTTCCATATTCTCTCCCTACACCTCTGATAGTAATATAGGAGACAGAGAATTAAGTTACACAGACTTACCTGAGCCATTTTTCTTCCTTTACTTCCCTGCTTGGTGCACCGAGTCCTCATATCTGGCTGTGAAAGAATCTTCTGTGCTGCTGGAACTTCACTTCTGCTGACTCAGCTGGATGACAGGGAGGGACTGGAGAGATGTCAGAGCCTGGGTCAGCAGTGGTCCATGGAGGCGAGAGGTTGTGCTGGTACCAGCAGAGAGGAGAGAGCGCAGTCGATCTGCTCATGCGGTCTCTCCTTCTTCCCTGCTGGTACCAGCACATTCTCCTCACGCAGGTTCAGGCTGCTGCCAGTATCTTCTTTCTTTTTTAATTTTTTTGTTGTTGTTTTGCACAAAATAATTAGGTTTTCTGCATAGTCGAAACAAAGGTCACACCAGTTCTTACAGCTGAGGGATGCCTGTTAGTGGGAGCCTTTTCAAGGCATGGCTTTGAGCTGTGTCCCCATTCTGTCCCTGTCACAGAGGGGCCAGAAGGAACAGTTAGAGGGAATCTTTCAGTATGTTGTTGACCAGCAGGCCTCACATAATGCAGACTTAACAGAAGACTGATGTATCTAGGGAAAAGAGGAGCTAAGTGAGAGATTCTTGAGGAAGAGAGAAGTTTCTTATTGACAAAATTAATTCTGATTTGGAAATGTGCTTTCCTTTCAGCGAGGGACTATTCTAGGTGTTCAGATCTTTTCACCAAGATTGATAATGGTGTGTTTTCTTCCTATTCAGTCACTTGTGTAGCAGTCTGATCCTGAAATGCTTTATTCAAGACTGACAAGTAGGTGTTGTACTCATGCAAGGTTTTCAGAACTCTGCTGTGCGTTTTTTTTGGCTACCAAACTGCAGATCTGTGGCAGATCTTCACAGTTTTCAGGTATCTTCTTGAATTCACAAAATAGCACACAGTGATGCCTTATGTGAGGCCGAAAAGAGATTTTAGAGAGATGTGGTTGTTAAAGCTTCAGTGCTGCCTATGAAAGAAAATTGGAATTATTTCTGTGTATGTAAAACAAACTGATATATTGGTCTGGAGGCCGGCAGCAGAGAATGGTTGCAGTGGTGTAGGACACAAAGTGTGAAGGTATGAGCTGCTCCGTTGGAGCCTGCTCCAGGATGGTGAAGCAGACTTCAGAGCTTCAGACCTGGCAAACTGACAGCATAGGAATTTCTGCTTAAGAGGCTGGGCTTGAACAGAACAATGTGGTTTTTCTTGTAATTTCCCAGTTGCATTGCCCCAAAAGTTGCCTCTCTTCCAGTTTTACGAGAGTACTGGCTGGGGAAGTATGGAGACTATGTAGGGCTGGAACAGTGGGACACAACAGAAGTGCTGAATGACCAAAGATTTCATAGTTTGGTAGAATAAATAATGCAATGCAATCATTTCCAATCTTTTTATTGTCAAGATGCTTTCAGGTTAGGACATTTCTTGCCTGCTGATAGTAGGTGATTAATTAATTACCTTTTGCCTTTCCCATTGAGATTGCAATGCGATTAGGCCAAATGGTTCTTAATCTAATTGTGGGGTTCTACTAAAGCGTACAAAAGGGGCACTTACAGATTCTCGGAGTGAAATTTGGAGGAACAGAGCCTTACAAATAGTTGAGTTGTGTGTGAAGCTTCAAGGCCATGCTGTTTGTATCATGGTTGTTATAAAATCACTGGGTTTCTTCATGTTTAAAAAAGGACTGGTTAAGTTGAGCAGACCTGAGGTACTGTGACAGCACATGGGTTTTTTTCGAGTTGCAGGGGAGAGATTTCTTAGTTGTCAAACCTACTTCATTCAGCAGAGAAATCTGTTACCTTTTTTACTGGGTTTTATATTTTCTGCCTGGTTTACACCTAACTACATGTTTCTTGTCCTGAAGAATATTTGTCACGTTGATCTCAGAAGCTCTTGGGAACAGGGAAAAGCTTCTACTTAATGGCTGCAAGTCTTGCCAGGTGCACGTAATGCGGTTTTGTGTTTGCAGAGAGTGGGGTTTAAACATCCCCTTGTGAAATTAGGGGCTGCGTTTGCTTATTGCCCATCTCTGCAGCTTGTGCACGCTTTGGTGCCACCTTCTGCTAATTGGGAGTGGGCTTCAGTAAACTAGTTTGCGCTGGATATAAAAGCCTATCTTTCTTTAGTTAACCCAGACAATTTAGGAGTATAAATGCTGAAATGTATCTGTTCCAAAGCGTATTTATTTAGTGAATTATGTCACAGAGGCAGGGCAGCCCCCTGCCACCCTCAGGAGCTGCCCCGCACCCCCTCGTTAGCCGACATTGGGCACAGCTGTGCGGGGCTGTTTTCCAGGCACCTGCCTGCCCCTGGACAGACTCCCTCGTGCCGTACCTCCGAGCAGGCAAGGAATATTTGTCCGTGCTGCTGAAATTGTGCTTTTTGGGCCCTGGTTGTGGTGAGTCCTGAGGCAGCGGTTGTAGAGGTTTGGGGAGGCGGGTGGCAGAGCCCTCCCTGAGGTGAGGCGAGGCCTTGGTGAGAGACCTGGGGGGCCTGCAGTTCCTCTCAGCTTGGGGGCCGTTTCTCTGCCTACACGTGAGTGCAGGGTAAAATGGAAGGCAAGTTGTCTTTGCCTATGACTAATGCCAGCCGTGGGCAGCCACCAGCCACCCGGGGTCAGGATATTTTCCTTGGAAAAGCTGTGGCTTTGCCAGGCGGCGCCATGGCTCCCTGAGGTGCAGGCCAGCCTCACGCTCAGCTCCTGGAGGTGGGGGTACCTTCTTCAGTAGTTATGCTTTTAAGCTCACTTTCACGAGGATTTTGTTGACGAACTTGTTACCAGTCTGTTTTTCAAGGAAAAAGATAATGCTTTCCTCTCATTTATTTTAGATTTTTGCTTGAAATACTTAGGAAACACAGGACAGAAGGAATTGGTCTTTCAGTCTTTTCAGAAAGAATCATTGCCTGTTGCAGTTCATTTTCTAAATAAAGTGGCATTTCTTGAAAACCAGGGGTGTTTCAGAGGAGGTTGTTAAATAAAAGACATAGTTCTAGACTGTTTGGGGGTTTTGCTACTTTGATCTATTGATCTGCTAGAGAATCCATGTTTGTCCTTAAATCCAACATACAGTGTTGCTCTGCCTGGGCTTCTGGGCTTTCTGCTACAAATTCCTACCAAAACACTATAAGGGTTTAGCAGTAACAAACCAACTAAAATTGATTCCAGTTGAGCTTTGTTTCTTAAATAGCAATAATAATAAATAATGTTAGCATTGAAATGAGCTTTGAAGATAGCATTTTGCAGGTAACAAATGGTAACTAGTGTTGCTGCGGTTAGTTCCAGGTAGACAAGTGCTGGGGGTGAATACCTTTGCATTTAGCATTTCTGTGTTTATTTGGTTTTTGTTTATGGCCTCCAATTCTGCACCTTCAAACTAAAACTCTTCTTTCAGCTTAAAAATAAACTTCACAATATGGAGTTGAAGGAAACTCGCTTACAGCCTGAGCAAGAAATTGTGTGTCATAATGAATGCAAACTACTTTGTGCTTTCTGGTGCTACTACCTGGAATTAGATGGTCTGAGTGATTATAGGGTGTGCAATGCTGCCAGAAAATAATTGCTCCCGGGGGTTCTTTCACACTGGTGGGTCTGGACTAGTTTTTCAGTCATTGCAAAATAACATTTTGGAAAAAGTTCATGAATTGACCTGGTTAAAGCAGGTGTAATAGGCATTATTTAGGAGAAGGTGTTTTTCCTCATATCAGAAGAAATTAATGCAGCCAGTTTAACAGTGCCTCAGAGTTTTTGTCAGAGGATGGGGCTGGAACAAATCATGGGGGTCTCTAAATCAGGATGTTCTAGGTTGTGTAATGCTAAAGAAATTGCAGAGACTATGTCACAGCCAAAGAGTGACACCATAATCATACTCTGTAAGCTCAATGTCACTTCTGTCCTTGTGGCTTGCATACATGTTTATGTTAAGTTACTTTGCTGCGTCACAGAGGTGCAGTAAGGCCCTTGAGGGGGCCTTTGTTGCCCTCGCGAGTAGCCAGCCCAGAGTTCTTCATTTGGTGGTGCACCAGCAGTAATCTCTTGAATTACAAGAATAAACGGAGTGTGAGTTGGGTGTGTTTTTCTAGCATTGTTGTGATCATTTCTGTTTTCTGTGAGAATGGCAGTTGTCTGCAAATGTTTGCAGGAGAACATTAATTTTTGTGTTTTCCTTCCTCTTCTAGTGGAGATAAATGCGGGCCAGGAGTGTCATGGAGTCTGCTGAGGATGTTCCTTGCACTAGAGGCAGCACTGCTAGAAAGGTAATGAGAACAATTTTCACTCTATTATTTGGCTACAGTTTTTGTTTAAAAATGTGAATGCTTCCTGTGAGTCAATGACAGTGAAGGCACTCTCCATCTCAGAGGAATACAAGTCTTCACTGTATCCCTCCAGTCTTCACTGAAATCTCAACGTCCCAAGCTCTCTCTAACAATTCTTCGGCTCTTGTATCATATTATGTGCTTAAAGATGTAATATTGAGAATTCCTAGTTGTTAATCATTTTGAGAGGGGATGAGTATCCCATTTGAGGCAGGATATACTCGTATACTTGAGGTATACGAGTATTCTACTTGAGGAAAAGGACCTGAGGGTGTTGGTCGACAGCCAGGTAAATATGAGCCAGCAGTGTGGCCAGGAAGGCCAACAGCGTCCTGGCTTGTATCAGAAATAGGTTGGCCAGCAGGACTGGGGCAGCTGTCGTCCCCCTGTACTTGGCACTGGTCGGAACCCACCTCAAATGGTGTGTTCAGTTTTGGGCCCCTCACTACAAGAAGGACATAGAGGTGCTGGAGCACCGATTTACAGGGAAAGGAACGTGCTCTACCTTTAATCATTGCTGATAACTCTACACACAGCCCTTAGATATTACACGTGTCTCTTCTGCTGCTGCCTAAATCAGTTTGGTATTTGAGTATAAGGGAAAGTTCAGACCTGCCATATATAAGAACTTTAGCTCTTACACAGTTATCGTAGAAGGTAGGTATTATTATTTCTTACCATCTTGAAGCTTGAATAACCCCAAAATAAATTGCTCATAACTCTGACTTGTTCAAAATCTGCGTGTTAGGAAGCATAATATAAAATCACGCTGTCTAATTCTAGAATGAAGTCTCGTGAATAAATTTTTGAGCAACATTCTAACAGGGCCAAGGGACAGAGCTTTTCATCTTGCTTGCCTCTTGACCAGAATGCAGGAATTTTGTAGTAACATAGCAGGTAAAAGGGGAAAGGTGTTCAGTCCTTTTGAAGGTGGGAGGGGGGAGATGGTGAGAGCTAGTTTAAACTAGAGAAAACTGTGCAAAGAAGCTGTCGTTAAAAGAAGGAAAAAGAGGTAAAGGAAAGCTGTGAAGTTTGGCGTAATCAGTAGGGACATCTGACCTGTCTAGTCTGGCTGAGGCTGGAGCAAGAAGGCACAGTTCTGTGTTAAGGAATGATTTCTCATTTTATGAGCTAGTAAATTAACTCTTGGCATGCTTGCAACATAGTTGTAGGCAGAAGAGAAGCAGTCTACTTGAAGGTATGTTAACTTACAGCTCGAAATCTGCTTCTCTCCCTTGCTTATCTTTGAGTTATTGCTGGTCACTTGACCGAGGGAGAGCAATGTTTATTCCTGTTGAGGCTGTAGGACTGACTAAAGGCATTTACAAGTAAGAACTGAGTGAAGGAATTGCATTTTCTTTTAGGAGTATTTTTCATGGTCCATGACTATGATTCATATATGTTTTCTCACCCCTCAAATGATTATAATAATAATAATGGTATGCATGTAGTAGTAAGAAACCTACACAAGGTTGAAGGCTCCTTGTGATAAAGACCATGCAAGACTAAATGAAAAAGCAGTACATAGACGTGACCAGGAAAGTAAATAACGTTCCTTTCCATCTGTAATATAAAGAAGCCTGTCGGCTCATTTTTTCAGATTCCAGATCGCAATGTGTAATTCAGCTGAATGTTTGTAAGGTTTTTTATTTGGGAGCCACTAGAACATGAAGATGACTTGGTGAATAGCTTTAACCTGTTCGCAGATGGGGTACAAAACAGACTGAATGGAATAAATGATGCAGCAGCAAGTGTAAGAATTGATCTGTGATACTGCCACTTCAAATCCCATTGTGAGATTGGAGGGAGGATGCCTCTGTGTTGATTTGAGTTGCTTTTCTTTGCAACTTTACCACCATCTTTGCCCTTTTCCATATGAATACCCCTAATACTGACAGGTGCAGCAATGTTCTTTGAGTTTATTGGGTTAAATGAGGCCTGTGTTTGAGGACAGTTCCACGTGCACTCGCATCAGATACCATAACCTCATGCCTTAGTTTAGATGTCAGCAGAGGATGGTTATACTGGACTGGGAGGTCCTACCTGCTGTTTCCCACACGTGCTGTTACGCAATGACCTGTCGTGTCCTGTGCAGTAATTCCCAGACTTACTAGTTCTAACAAACATTATACATGCCAGTGAGTGAGTGCAGGATTCATTCTTTCCATGCCTAGGGCCTGTTTGTCTGTTTTACCTTAATGTTTTTGAGATCTTTTGTAATGCTGGAAAACCTCTTAGATTTAGAAATGGTGATTCCGTCTTTAGACATTGAAGCAATGTTATTCTTTTGATTTCCTAACTTGTCTTTTCAGTTGTGTTGCAAACCTCTGATTTGGACTTTCTGCTCAGGCATTGATACAGTGAAACAGATTGCAAAGTACAGCTTGTCTTCTCAAAGAAAATGTTGGTGTGCTGGAGTCACAGGCAGCCAAACGACAGAGCCGTGAGGCTGCATAGTACTCTCAGCTTCTGGAGAGGGCTTTGAACTAAAGCAGCATTTAAAATCTGGAGGACTATTTGTTGGCAACTTCTGTTAAAAGCAGAAGTGACCCTGCCAGGGACTACTGCAGAATCATTTGCTGGTTTTGAGGTTTTTGCTGGAGACCATCTACCATTACTGATCTTGATGTGTATTTTTTCTCCCTAAAATTATTATACATGTGGGAAATGTGATGCTGCAATTCCGCCCCACTCACTTTTGCACAGATGGAACATGGAGACGTACGTTTGCTGGTTTTCCAGATATTATTATGACAGAATTATTTTGCTCTTCTCTCAGGAGCATATGTTGGTGCTAAAATGAACGCACCACATCCGTCTTCTGAGATTTCTTCTCAAAACTTCTTTTTTTCTTTCTTCTGCTGTTTTTTCCAGATTGCATTACTTTGTTTCCTCCTGATTTATTTCTTTGACTCTTCTTCAAGCCAAGGACATTCGTGTGTCAAAGTTCTCTCTGATACTGGGGAGGATGCATTTGTCAGACAAAGACTGAATGGTTTGTGATAGGGGAAAGGAAGAATGGTCCTAGAAAAATAATGAAGTGGGATTGGCTTAAAGTAACAGTGTCACTCGGTCTTGAAATCCTGGGAAGTTCCTCTTCTGTGGTTTTGTCAATCTCTTTTGCTTTGTTGTGAGATTGTGAGGTTTTGTGTATACAATTTCAGGAGTATGTTTTTGTTTGGCATTAGGAGTGAAATGATAAGTTGACTGTGAATGAAGTCAGAGGTGCTGAGGTACTGCAAGTAACAAAGGGAGGCCAGAAACAACTGCAGTATTCAGAGAGAGTACTCTCCTTCCAGAGTGATATGTTTATGAGCTGATAACTATCAGGAGTTCAAGCACAACAAGAGAAGCTTCTTTTCGTAAGAATTTCTTGTAGATGTGGTCTTCAACTAATGGGAGAAAACAGACTGTTTACTCTTCTGATGATTTTGCAACCACTGCACTTTTCAGTGCTTTTAAGGTCTTGCATATTCCAGGAGTGAACAACCTGTCCAGTTATCTTTCCCATAAGTTTTTTTTCAAGAAAATGTAAAGAAAACTTCTTTTTGAAGTAAAGCAAACGTAGCTATATTCTTTCCTGATTCTTTGCAGTACATTTTGCGCATTGTGCAAAAACTGCTCCCCCTCTTTCTTTCCTCTCGTGTCTGTACTTGAATGTGTCATTTTGGCTACGTACTGCCCATCTATAGGTGGTGGAAAGCAGTTTGTGGTGCTGGCCCACATAGTTTCTCATATTTTTCCTGTCTTTTAAGCAGGCAAAACAAATCGGTCCTGACTACAGACAAATGACAAGGGGTTGGAATGAGTCAGCTTGGCAGCTCGCATACTTGTTGTTGGCACGTTACGGGGTTACGTTACCAAGTGATAAGCAGCCCATGTATCTGGAATTCAGACTCGCCCATTGTTTACATGCTTATTTTTTGTCGCTCTTCCTTCTTCCTTTGTAATTCCTCTTCTTCATGTCTGTATGTGAAAAACACTGATATGTGGTATAATTGATACTCAGTGTAATACCCAGCCAGGTCAGTTATTAAGGAGAGGAGTTTTGAGGAGGGAGGCTCACAAAATGCAAAGTAGCTTGTGGCACAGAAGGGTGTGGACTTTTGGGAACAGGCCAGCTGTAGGCTGGAAAACACTTCTTTTTCCCCTCCCTCCATTCTTCTCTTGGTTTCTCTCTCACTGGAAATCCCTCTTGCCTTTTACTGCAATGGGAGTTCTCTTCCTGCCCCTGTTTCTTCTCTAAAACTCACCTAGACTTGTATTTAAATGTGAAATACTAATATACATTATTTATCATTTGCAAAGCAAAGCCTTATCTCAACAAGATGTGGTATCTACTGGTTCTTGCTGAAGTGACCATATAAAGTTGCAAATAGAACTTTAACTGTACCTACCTAATGCATACTAAGGTCTGGTTTGCCACAGAGCTTGTGGCCTTTGGAAAGTGATTATTGCATTTGATATCAACTTGTTCAAATTGACTGGTTGTGCTTTGATTTTCAAGATGTGTTTGTCAAAACTGAATGGGTATATTTGAAGTATGTTAATCTGTTAATAGGGTCAAAAAAAGCAGCTGTGCACTTCCTAGTTGACGTGGCAGATGTTAGGTCCTTTCATGTTCCACTCAGTTTCTTTTAGTCTTTGTAAGAAAATCAGATAGAGAACTGTTTTCTGGAAAAAGTTTTATTATCAAATTATTCCTATACAGCATTTTTACACTTGGTAAGGTAATACAGATCTGTGTATGGACTGGCTTGAAATTCAGTTCCACCAAAAGAAGAAAATCGGAAAACACGAACTTTAGTGCAAATTAATGCCTTAGATTATATGAGTCTTCTGTCTTTTTTTTCCTTTAGACGTGTTTTCCTCTCAGAGTGCTCTCCAAGTTCATCTTTGAATGAGGGAAGATTGTGCTTGTTACAAAAATAGGTAACATTTCAATTTCTAGACAAGCGTCAGTTTTACAGTACAGTACAGTGGGAGGTAATTTATCAACCTCTAAAGTCCTTACTTCTTCATGAAATTAATGAAATTTCTTCAGCACTTCATGGGGCGAACCCATGCTTGATATTGCACAGACAGGACATTAAAGCAGCAGGGGCTCTGTCAGGTGGGGAAGGAGCTCTCCACAAGGAGGAAGAAGACCAGTGAAAAGGACTGTTTCAATAATACATATTTTTGTCCCACCAGCCTGCAGTAGGAGAAGGGAAAAAAATAGGTTATTTTTTCCTCAGAAAGGAAAAGTAACAGATGAACAAGTGGTCCAATTTTAAGCAGTCCAGCTGTCAGTGGCAGCTAAGGTTGGTGTATGACTTAAAGGGTAGGAAATGACACCTTATATTAAAGTATTAAACTAAAAAAAAAATCTACTTACTTCCTGGGTATCTCCTGATGAGGAGCTTGCGGACTTCATCGTAGACCCATATCAAGATGGCAAATGGTACAGCCGCAAACCAGTACTGAAACCTGGGAGTGATAGAAGAGGTTATCATTCAGAAGCATCTAACCATTCAGCTGAATTCCTGGGCTCTCTGTCTTTGCTATTTGATGTCACCAAAAGAGAATCTGGCCTTTTTGGCCTTCTTCCCCCCCCCCCCCCTCGTATTCCAGATACTACTCAGAACAAAGTGTTGCCTGGTGGTGTTACAGTCTCCAGAGATGGCAGAAAAATGAAATATTTCTGACAGTGATATATTTAAAGTAACAGTTGCTTGCATAAAATTAAGTAAAATGCTATCTAATATCACCAAAATATTTGGGACAAAATGCTAAAATGTTTGTTCTGCGTAAGTGGGTTTCTGGATTCTCAGTAGTAAATCTAGTAGAAAAAGTAGTGCTTTTTTATATTTGTGGAAACTACAGAAATAACGCCCATTTTGGTCCAGAAATTGTCAACCCTGTTCTTCACGGTGAATATTCTTAACTCTTTGTCCTTGCATTGTGCTGCATGGGAGTCCTGCTCCCAGGATTTATCTGTTTCGGGCAGAATGGGAAGGCCATGGCTGTTTATACAAGGAGGGCAAGGGAAGTACACTACCACCAAAACTCACCTCAGTGGTGTGAAGTTCAGGGCTGTAACATGTCCAAGACCATAGGTAAGAACCAGAGCGATTCCTATCTGGGAAAATATACCCACCCAGATGACTTTGTTCCTACGAGAAAACCAAAGAGGAAGGGTTACATGCTTCTGGCCTTGCATAAAAAAACTGAGGCCACAGCACAGGCTGTGCCACTTTCAGAGTGGTTGTGCTCTGGTGGGGAGCTTCAGTCATCTGGTTCAGGTGCAATGAACGTTGCAGACACAGAAGCATAAGACAAACAGAAGACTCTGTAGCACCTTCTTACACCTCATCGGCCTGTGTTTTTTCCTGGTATCATCCCTGACCTACCTAGATGAAAGCAAGCTTTTGGTAGACGTGCAGCGCACATTACTCGTGTCTTCTAGCTGCACTGTGAACGTGCACACTCTGACTCACATGTAAGAAGGAAATATACATAGGTGTAGGCTCTGTACCTGCAGATAAAGGAAGGGAAAGCAAATTGCTTTCCTATCAGAAATACTCTGAATAAATGCCAGCTTTTACGTATGGCCTCAAACGCAATAGGTCTTTTTAACTCCCTGGCCTCCGTGGGATTGAGGGGTGCAGAGTGTTTGGCAGAGGGCAGCCAGCACTGTCTTAGGGAGCTTGACCAGCTGGTATCTCTTCAGAGGTTAAAGTTACCTCGGAGAAGTCCAAATGTGCTATCGATAACGAGTAAAGAACTCAAGAAAATAATCTGAAGAGAAAACTCCCTTTTTTTGAGCAAAAAATATTTGAGCAAATATTTTAATGAATGGGCAGTTAGTTTTAAACTGATGCATTTTCAGCTTAACCAGTAGTGTTGCTCTTTAAAGAGGAACCCTATCATGAAGTAGGAAAGGTGGTGGCGGGAGGTGTAATAAAATGTTTATCTGAGATTGGCGTTTGCTCGAAATCATAGTTGGTCTTTGTTCAGTGCCTGAATGTGAGTGGGCTAAATCACTGAGCTGACCTTCTTCTAAAATTAGCAGTAGGCTGATTTATCCTCCTATATGTTGGGTAAGAATCTGCAAAACTTACCTGAAAAGACCCTGCTGGAAAATGGAATTTCTCCGCGTTTTCCTGATGATCAAATCAGCAATTTGCTGAATTGTGATGCTGACAAAAAAGGCAGTATAACCATTCCACTGTAGGAACGTCCTCTGGTATTCAGTCTGCAAAGCGAAGGAAAAATCAAATAGTGCTATATTAAGCACTCATATCTTGTGCAAGTGACTGCAAACATTTGATTTCAGTTACTAAGGTGTAAACGGAGAGTTATTCTAGATTTAGATATGCAATGATCAAATTTTGACCAGTTTTTGGCTAGTTTCTGTGGCTGAGTCCTGAGGCTGAAGCACAAGCTTGGTGTAAGAAGGTATTTATATTGATTTATTAATGGCTTTTGTGTCTTGTGAGTTCTGCAGAATGAGTGAGGGGTAGCGAAGAGCAAAAGGGAGAGGGAGAGTCTGCAAAATACTTCACAGTACTGCAGTTCAGAAGCAGGGCTGAGAGATTAGGATGGGTCTATACATCAAGTCTGGAGGCTTTGAATCAGAAGGCAGCAAATTGTAGAAGAATGAATGAAAGTATGGATTCTGAATGAAAGACCTTAGAAGGTAGGAAGCTCTAAAGAGTATCTTGAGGGATCGTTAGATGAAAATTAATTATTTTTGCATTTAAATCTCTCTTTCCCAATCCTTTATTTTGGAGGAGAGTATAGACTTTTTAAGAAGCTATTGGGTGAAAGACAGTGCAAGGAGGGTTCAGTGCTGCTTTACCCATTGCTGTCCGTACGAATCCTCAAAGTCATTAATGTCATTGTTTTCCCACTTAACTCGCACGCCGAGCAGTGTGGAAGGGAGGAAGCCTTGTTCAGCATACACGGTAAAATAAGTTACAAAGGCTCCCACAGCCTGCATGACACCTGCAAAATAAGAGGTAGAAATGAGGAAGAAGCAAAATTTAAGAGCACTGTGGAATGTGCTGGATATCAGTGTTGATCTATCTCCTATGGCATGAAACTTGCCATGAGTCTAAACGTAGTTTCAGAGCTCTTGGTGCTCTAATGTTATTGACATCTGTAAATAAAAACCTGTTGTATTGTTGAATAATGAGCAACAGAAAGGAGTCAGTATTTTTGCTGAGGAAGGAGTTGAGTTTCAGCTTTCCCTTTTCTAAAAAATGAATCAACTTGACTCTGTCTTGGTTTTTTGATAGAAAACAGCGGTTCAGAGAACAGGCCAACCTACCGATCTGCAGATAGGAGTACACTGCGAGCTGCTGGTTCACCAGCCTGTCTGTTATTTTGTTACGAGGCCTCCTGTTCATAATATCGCTCTCAGCTTTTTCGTAGGCCAGTGCAACCGAGGGGATCTACAACAGAAATAAACCATCAGAGTCTTGGTGGCAGCATTTTTCTGCTTCTCGGGTGCTTATCAGAAGAGTTTCAGTTCTCAAGTGGTTCTATTGACATATCCTGCCTTTTCAGAGTACACAGAGCAAATGAAAGAAGGATCCGTGGAGCGTTCTCTTGACATGTATAAAGGATTTGAGAGAAGTCTGAAACCGTTTCCCAGGTCTCATGATCATATGACAATTCAAAGGGCTAAAGGATACCGAGAACATTAAAGAGTCTTCCCCTTGGACTAGGCTCTGATGAAATGTCTGGTATTCATCCCCTGTAGTCACTGCAGCAATCTCTGTGATCTTTTGATGGAACCTTTTTTTGCACACTGCTGAGTTTTGCTTTTCAGCACGGATCAGAAGACTTTTCTTTCTGCTCCCCCTCTGCAGGTTCTTTTTCTACTCTTCTTTCTCTGTACCTGGATGTTTTTAATCTAGCCCTCTTTCACTAGTTTATTATTCAGCTTCAGTTTAAGCCAACTAAATCTTGCGGTGCTTTGCATATCTCATCCAGCCCCTCTCACTTGTCATGATGCTTCAGCAGAAAATAACATAAAAGACCCCAGCTTACAATGTCTGTGCCCAGGTCGATGAATAGGATGGTGATAGTGCCAATGGGCATTGGAATGCTGGCAATAATGTAGATGAGAAAAGGACAGAGCTCAGCAATATTCTTAGTCAGCGTGTAGGCAATTGTTTTCTTTAGGTTGTCAAAGATCAGGCGGCCTGAAGGAAAAGAAAAAACTTCTGTAAAAGCTAGTTGTCAACAGCCTTTTCCAGAAAAAAGTTCAATTTTTAACTGATGAAATTGAAAACATTTACTGCTTAAATCTACTTTTCTTATATATTTCTTCGTGCGTTTTGAGTTTATTTTTTTAAAATGCTAAGGTTCCTTACCCTAGAGCCATCTGAAAATTCAAGGGAATATAAAAATTGTCTAAAGATTGAAGAAAAAAGTATAGTTCCACAATATGCTGTAGTTTTAATGGAAACCAAAAGCACTTTACGGTGAAAGAGTGGAACGTGTGTTACTGTCCTAGGTGCAGCGCAGTGAAGGTGATGTGTGAGCAAGTAATACACTGAAAATGTAGAGAAAACAATTTATATCTTTGTGAGGCTCAAAGTTGTGTAGGAACAGGATGGGAAGTGCTTTTGTCTAAACGTTGAACAATCAGCAATAGCAGACCGATGCCATGTGTGAGAGAGGGGGACGATTTCCTTATTGTCTGTCATGTGTCTATATATGGAATGAATTCCCAGTTTTTCCAAATATCAAAATCACATTTCCAAATTCAGAAAGAATAAAGGAGGGAATGAGTGCCAGAGGAAAGATCAGGAGGACCCGCCAGTGCTGTGTGGCTGTCAGAAGCTTTCAGCTAAGAAAGTGGATAGCAGCATTGTTTTTACCTTCTTCCACTCCTGTGACAATAGAAGCAAAGTTATCATCCAGCAGTACCATATCAGCTGCATTTTTAGCTGCGTCAGAACCAGCAATACCCATAGCAATTCCAATATCTGCTTTTTTAAGAGCGGGGGAGTCATTAACTCCATCTCCAGTCACGGCAACAACTGCTCCCTGGAACACACAAAAGGATCCAGATGTTGGTTTTTGAGGAGATGGTGCTGTCTTCCCCTAAGGACTGTCTGCTCTCAGCACACTCCCGTCTTTAAATCTCCAGAAGAAATACGCTGATAGGAAGTTCTCAATCCTCTTTGTACCCGCATAAAACATGGCCAGTGATCAGCAAGACTCTAGGTAGGGTTAATACAGCAGCCTCAGACTTGTGTGTGATAGATGCCCGTATCTGAGTTTGTCATCTAGACTCCCTTCATAGTAGAGAGAAACAGGAAATGCAGGGATATGATTTATTACATCCTGAAGAGTAGAGATCTAAATTAGATGTGTTTAAAATGCAACTAATCTGATCGTTTCTTTCTGTGGAATGTAAGGGGGCTTAAAAATTTAGATATCTGTCTATAATAAACATGGTCTATCCCCATCTGAGGAGACCTAGGGTCATCTCTGGGAGATTCAGTTGACATAACATGTTCTATCTTTGTCCTTTTTTTTGTGAAGTGCTTATAGAATCAGTCGGTTTTTATCTTAATTGTAAATTATGTAACTGTTCAGTTAGACCTCATTCTCATCCTGTCCCAGCAACTTCTGGTCATTGACAATCTATGATAGAACTGCGCTAGTAATCGAAAGGATGGAAAACTCTGATTATTCAACTCGTTTGTTATCCTCCAATGAAACCATCTACTGCAGCTAAAAGTCCTGTTCTAGTTGATGTGAAAGTTCCTGATTTGATAGCAGTACAGAGTGTTCCAAGTGGGAAAAAGCCTGACAAACTGATTAATACGAATAGTGAATGTCCTGTCCCTGTGGGGATTTAGCACAATGTCACTACCTATAAATAATGCCATGTACAGAAGGGCTTATAAGCTCTAAGTACTAAACATAGCATGTAGACTGACTGGCTGGAGTTGGGGGGGGATGTTCCCTTTCATCCTTTGAAGAGCCAGGAGCGTGGGTGTCTAAGCAGTGCAGAACGTGTTTACCCCCTGTCTGCCAAAGGCTATTCAAAAAGAAAAAGAGATGAAATTGAAAAATTTTATCCTTTTTTTTTTAACTCTCCTGAAAGCAGTTCAGGCTTAAACCTGAAGAGCTGATAATGCTGATCGGAAAGCTTAGCTCTGACATAATCACAAAAATAAAATTAATGCCTTGTGCCACATCTCCTTCTCTGCAAAGTTCAGGTACAGAAATAGTGTGGCTTTCAGTTCACAGCATTTACTTGGAAGGTGTCATATCTGAGGGGACAGTTTTTTGATGACAATTTGCATCTTTTTCAGAGCTTTGTACATGTCATTTTTTTCCCTTCTGCCTCTGTGCTGGCTGCACTCCGTGCTCCTTTACATGATGTTACTGCCCATGGATGGGACAGACTCTTTAAATCCTGCTTTTTGTGGGTTGTTTTATGGTCTTTGAAAGTAACAAAGATAAGGCCTGGCCCTACATAAATCATGCTCTGACATTTTGCAGGATTCATACCTTACTTAACTTCTAAACGTTCCTGTGGGCGGGAAGTGCATAGGTTTAAGTGGCCACAAGAGATAAGATGAGAGGATGTGGTAACATGTTGCTTTTAACTGGCTTTAAAGAATTCCTGAGGGAAGGCTCTTTTCCAAACAGTGTACAGTCTCTGCCTAGGAAGCTTTGTGTGCAGCACAGCAGCAGCTTCTCAGAATTCTATGCAAAAGACAGACCCTCGGTACAGCTCCCAGCCAGTAAAACTTAGGAAAAGCTTATTTTGTCAATAGGAGTTCAGAAGCTGTGACAGGAATTTGAGTAGCTTGGGTTCTGTCCAGACGGTGTTTGTGGCGATCTGTTAGATAATGTTCTTGCAGGGTGAAAAGAATATAAACAGAACTTGGCGAGCACTGGAAGTTGGCTCCCACCCTCTCCCCTCGGGGATGGTGTCTGCGGAAAGCTGCTGCCTTGTGAGTGCCCGATAGCCCTACCTGTGGATAACTCTTACTCACCTGCCTCTGGCAACCTTCGACTATAATCAGTTTCTGTTGGGGCGATGTCCGAGCAAAGACTATCTCCGAGTGGTTACACAAGATTTCATCCAGCTCCTGCAAGCTCATATCCTTCAGCTCCATCCCATTAATTACTGCTGCTGTAGCGTCTCTGTAAGAGCCAGGGGAAAGCTGGCTAAATTTTCAAATCAAAAGGCTTAGATAAAAATAGCACAGTCACAGAATGGATGAGGCTTGATAGTAAGGAAAGCAACAAATTGAGTTACTTTCAGAAGCATTAGTTGTTAATCAGCAGGTGTTGAATGAAAGCCACTGTAGAAATCCAGAGTGAATTACAGTTACCTAGTTACAGAGAGGACTAATTGAAGCTTCCTCCCGAGCAGACATAACAGCAGAAAATGCATTTTAAAGAGGGCTTTGAGTGGGAGGGTGGGACGGTGGAGGAGGAAGACATCTTTTCTGTAAAGAGCTTCTATCTTTCTCCTACGATGTTATTTTTTTCACATTTAATGGGTGAAAGAGAAATCTGTACTGATGGTCCTTAAGGCGTATGATTCCATATTTTGATTTTCACATGCGTGTGCTTTGTCAAACGGGCAGCGACAGCAAAGTCCAATGTGACCTGCAAAGTACGATTTGCTAGTGTTTTTTCAAGGGCCAGTGAAGATGAGAGCCACTGACCTAGACACATAGTCATTTAGGTAGAGGTGGCACGTTGCATAGACGTAACGGCTGGGTATGTATGAAGAAACAGAAAAGCAAAAAGCAGCCAGGATGCAGAAATAGGCTATAAAAGTGTTGGGGAGGGAGAAGGCATAGCTTTCAGCAAATGAGCCTGTAGGTATCCCCTCTGCTCTGTTTGCTCTTACCGTCTATTGACTTGCTCAACAGGAATGTTGAGGCGCTTGGCAATATCTTCCACGGTCTCACTGGTGGCCGAAATGATGCCTACACTCTTGGCAATGGCCTTCGCGGTAATTGGATGATCGCCAGTGACCATGATAACCTGAGGAAGGGACAACCTCTCAGCGTGAGGTGACAAATGTATATGCAGTGCCTGGAGTCAGATAAGGTGAAATACCTATTGTTGCAGACCAGGAAGCAGTTCAGAATCTGAACTTGGAAAGCTGTGCTGTGTACATAGCAATGACAGATTATGGCTGTTACTTAATTAGCTCTATATTGACATCTGGTCTCTACCTCTTGTTAATTGGTGCTGTTTTATCAAGACTGTAAAGGAAGAACTTGTCACAGGTGTTGAGGTTAGAATAATGCAGAATAAAGACGCCTTTATGTAGGAATTTATAGTACGTATACTCAGAGGTGGGAGTTGATTAGAATATTGCATCTTAAATGGGTCCTTGTGACTAAAGTGTCCTGACATATAAGACACATTTTTTTCTTGTTTTTCTTGAAGAAAAGTTTCCAGTTGGCAGGTCTGTCTTCAGAGTACAGAAAATTTCATCAGGGGTGGGACCTGGGATTCATCTCATCTGAGATCAGTAATTCCAAATACTCATTTTCCTTTCTTTAGCTAGAGTACCTCTCTGCCTGGAGCTGAAGGTTTACTTGTGGGTCCCCAGGAGTGAAATAAGGAGAATTACTGCTTCAGATTCAATTTGAAAAGTTTTGAAATTAGTGATTCTTATTCATAAAAGTTCAGAGCAAACATAGTCCTGCGTCCTAATGCCTTCTCAAGGATTGTTGATGATAACTACACTGTTACAAGCAGGTAATTCTCATTGGTCTGGTTTCTGTATTCTAGAAATAGATCAGATGAGATGGTATCTGATCTTTTACCCATTTGGATTTCCATTGCGGGGGTTCTATGCACTTCCTATAGTCTGATTCCCACCTAAATTGAACTATTCTGCCACTTGGGGCCTTCAAGTAGAATGATATTAACGAATGTTTAGATTTTTGGCAGTTGTTGTTAGAAAGATACTTAATGACAATGTGGTGGAAGATCTTAAAAGTTTTGTTATCATTAATCTTTCTGTAGAATCACTGTATTTTTCATTGCGAAATTCCTACCTTGATCCCGGCACTGCGGCATTTTGAGACAGCATCTGGCACTGTGGAACGAGGTGGGTCAATCATAGATAAGAGCCCAACGAAGCACAGGTTGGAGGTTGGGAAGTTCATGGAATCTGTGTCAAATGCGTAGGTGTCTGGAAACTCATTTTCAGGCAGGTACAAATGACAAAAACCTGAAAAGAAACTTAAGTTAATGTGATTTATGGAAAATACTGGGAGAAAGAGCGGAGTTTGCCATATAGCGTTAGGCTTTGCTCGTGTCCATAGAACTCCAGTGCATTTAAGCATTATTTTTTCATGGAGGACTTTTTAACCTGCCATTGTAACCTTCAGATCAAACCTGATAGCGAGTCAGTGTTTCATGTGGCAAAGCCACTGATAACTGCCAGCAGGAAAGAGTGTTTTCCTTTGTTGGGTTATTTATGGGCTGTTTTGGCTGTGCAGTGTAGCACATCACCATCAGCACAGAGCAGGAAGGGCATCCCTGCCACAGAGACCTTACAGCACGTCAGTGTGGTTTTAACACTCTACTTAGGATGCTGTACACTTTTTTCTCCTCTACTGGAAGAGGAATGAAGTCCAGACATGCTGGATCATACCAAGATTTAAAACCCCATTTTATACCACAGTTCTTTGATAGTCCCTCTGGTTGGACTCACCCAGCACTCTCTCTCCCATGCCCCCCAGCTCCATGTACGCTGTTTGGAAAGCTTCTGCCTTTTCACTGTCCAGTGGTTCTTCTTTGCCGTTGATCATGATGGTGCTACATCTCTCTAAAATCCTCTCGGGGGCACCTTTCATCACCAGCAGAAAGCGTTTGTCGTTGGGATCGTCAGTCTCGTGGATGGAAAGCTGTGTGCCACAAATATGAAATGATTTGAAAGAGCATACGTGATCCACATTTGTTTCTAGTTTTGGTCACTTTGCATGGGAGTAATGTTTCTTGTTTTTCATTAAGTTATCATACATTCCACTAAATGGAACAAGCTACGCTTATCACAGCTCAGATTTTCTATGTTTTAATGAACCACCCCACTAAGACTTTAAGGTTACGTATAGTTGCCTTAGACTCAGTGGTAGTAACAGTTTAAGTTTGAAACAGGCTGGAATAATTTCCACAAATGAAACACACCTGGAATTTGTTGGTGGAGTTGAAAGGAATTTCAGCCACTTTCTTGTTCCGTGCTCTAATATTCATAACGTCACCCAAAATGACTTCTGCAAATTTCAGCAGAGCTGTTTCAGAGGCATCACCTACCACCACTCTCTGTATGCACAAAAGAAGAAATGGTTTATAGCACGTGTGCATCTGCATTTCCATCAGGAGACCTGCCATGCTTCTATAACATGTACGCTTAAGCAGTAGTGAATTATGTTGCTGTATTCAGGTTGTCCTGGAAAATTACTTCAGTAAAAATTCAGGACATCTGTTTTGCACCTGATGCTATAACTAAGCTACAGCATAGAGAGGAAATTAACACTTTATTCTGGGGAAATTGGAAGATTTGTGATCACTTTCTGGTTTGCATAGAGGCTTTGTAGTGCAATTTTGGGTAACAGTAGGGGTCTTGATAGAATAACCAGTAGAAATCATGGATTTGTTCTAGTCACCAGACTTTGCCCCCTTCAGCAATCATGTGTAAAGACAATTAAGACATATTTACCTTTTCTGCCTTGCTATATTACATTAATAGTGAAATAATTTACTAATGTAGAGATTCTTCCTACCTGAATTGTGTTTTTCCTTATAGGGACAGTTGCTCTTAGCTTTGTGGGTTTTTTTCCCTTGTCTTTATGCCAGTGTCTACCAGTAACACTATAAATAGTGATGTAAAAGATTGAGATGATAAAATGGAGGGGATTACTAAAGCTAAACAGAACAACTTATATGTATCGTTCTTACAGAGGAAGATAATAAGCTGATGTGAAGTAGACAATACCTTCATTATTGGGACATTCTCCTGTCCCGGTCTGAATTCTGCCCGGTTGCAGAGAGTTACAATTTTTGATAATGCTGTCCATGATGGAGAACTTTGATCAAAAGGCTGGGCTGAGAGGAAGCAAAATAAATATTGCATCACTTAGCATATTGCATGATGGAAGCAGAAGCTTAAGTTTGAAACAACAGGGTTGGCTTATTTGCAGAAGAAAATTGCTGGTTTGAGAGGTTCTGTTACAGAAAAACAGTTTGATACAAACTGTTATATCCATCAGTTCTGGCAGAATTGCTTAGATGATATTTCTCTGTTTATTTCCCTGCTAAGTGTACTGTCAGCAAAGGGATCTGGATTATAACCTCTTCCAGACATTCCCATTAACATCAGTTTGACAGCCAGTAGGTGTGACACACCACAGGTTGGATCCCAAGGAGTTGCCCCTTCCCATGTCCCCCACTGCCCTATTTACTTGTTTGATCTTCACTGGTGTCAGCGGAGTAGATCTGATTATCAAACCAGAGGTGAGCAACAGTCATCCTGTTCTGGGTGAGGGTCCCCGTCTTGTCGGAACAGATGATGGAGGTGGAACCAAGTGTTTCTACAGCTTCCAAGTTCTTCACCAAGCAGTTCTTCTTCGCCATCCGCTTGGCTGTCAGAGACAGACTCACCTGGCAGAAGAAAAGGAGTTCGGCTCACTGTTAGTGAGGTGCAGCTACAGAATGATGCAGTGAGGTTCTATACTTCTGCTAGGGTTTTTATGTTTGGGTTTTTTTTTAGGAAGAGAACTGTTTTTTTTATTTATCTTTTGATTGAGTGCATTTTTTGGCACTTAGTAAGCATTATTAAGGTCAGAGATTTGGCTGTAACTAGCAAAAGTACATTTGCTGCTGAGAGGAAGCTGCTTGCCTGCTTATAGAAATAAGAATGTCATATCAGTTAAGAGGCTGGTTTAGATGGCAGAACCTACAATGCGGGGAGGGCTTCTAATCACCAACTTAATGAATCCTGAAATGATTCTCTTCATTATTGCAGTACTGCGGGTTGTTCGCTGTTGTGTACTTTAGGGCTAACAGTGCTTAACAGAAATGCTGCTTCTCAGCCAGGGATTTTAGCGATGCTTTATATGTGTTAGTAAGTGGAATTTTCATGCAACTTTTAGGGCACAATAGCCTCATTTCCAAATAGGAACAGGTTGTGGAGAAATGAGTCACATCATTCCAATGGTTAGCAATTGAGGGAGAATGGTACTTGAAGAACCTTATTTCAAACTGGATTGTTGTGCTGAAGCTTTTAAGATTAATGGCTTAGTTAAGCCGGAATTCCCAAATGAACTGTTTGTCCTTTCAGTTTCATGGAATAAAACACCCCTATTTCCAACTCGACTCAGCCAGGTCACTTAAACAGGTCACTGTTACACTACAGTGAACTTCACAAGTGATGAATTGTGGTAATAACTGACACACTACAGTGGCAGCCGGTACATTCAAACATAGACTTACCGTTACTGTGGCTAGCAGTCCCTCTGGCACATTTGCCACAATGATGCCGATGAGAAAGATGATGGAGTCTAGAATCTTGTATCGCAGAGAAATAGATATAATGAAGAAGAGAACACCGACGGAAATGGCCACTCCTGCCACCAGGTAGACAAAATGTTCTATCTCTATAGCGATGGGTGTTTTCTCATTCCCTACTCCCGATGCCAGCGAGGCAATCCGCCCGATGATAGTGCGGTCCCCAGTGTTGATTACAATGCCAGTGGCAGTGCCTGCAAAGAAATAAAAGACTGTCAGTTCCAGGAGAGACTAATCCTGTCTTCCGTAACCTGTACTGATTGATGAAGACCCTTCTCGGCCTTAATGTGACACAGACTCCACTCCAGAATTACGGTCGTCCCCTTAGAATATCTCTGCCATTAAAGAAATAGAAAGACATAAACTGTTTTCATTAATTGGAGTCTTTTTGGATTGCATTGCAGTAGGAATGAAGAGTGATCCTGGGCACTGTATTTTATTAGGTATGACACACCTTTTGGCCCTGAGAATAAGAACTGCACCTTTATGAGTGCAAAGCCCTTACACAGGGGCTTCCACAAGTGCTTAGAAGCAACTCGACATTCTTAAAGATAGTGATGGAAAGACCACAAGGAAACTGCAATTAATTGCTTGTTGCACCCGTAACCAGGGTAAGTATTAAAACACATGTCTCACTGGTTAATACTAAGAGGTATGACCATCCCAGTGCTTAAGGCTTTATTTTGGTGTGCTTGGGACAATAGTTTCTTGTGAGCAGCTAAAACTTTCTGGAATTCTTTGAAGCAGAATTGTTTAAAATGAGTTAGCAGCATTATGCAGTGCCCTGCAAGGGTGCCGTTTCTGGAGGCCCTTCTCTGTCTCTGTACGTACCTTCCACACAAGTGGTGGAGTAGAATGCAATATTCTTCGTCTCCAATGGGTTGTCATGGGTGAAATCACAGGAACGAGCCTGTGGTTCTGATTCCCCTGTGAGTGAAGAATTGTCCACCTTTAATGAAAGGGAGACATGCCCATGTTAAAGTTAGTAATACGCAGTTACGTCTAGCCCAGAAGGCAAGGTGGCAGCATGTTGAATCATCGGTGACAGGGCCGTAATCTCACAGTGCCTTTCCTCTGAGAGATTTGCCATTGTCACTGAGAGAATGTATTTCTGTGGGAATTCAGCTCAATGTTATGTGTCTGTCAGTGGGATTTTCAGTAGTAGCCTGAAAGAAAGCATGGTTTGAAGATCTGCCTTCAGACGTATGGAAGCTCTTAATACTGTATTGATATTTCTGCCTTTGTCCTGGCAAAGAGCATTGCTAAAACGTGGTGTGGACCTAACGGCCTCTTCTGATGTTCAGGGAGTGGAGATGTTAGTGTTCGATGAGCTGAGCATCACACTATAGCTTCTGCACTCTGTAATTTAGTTAGATTTACGTCTAATTAAAACTCTAATAACTCTTATTGAGTGCACAGAAATTCTTTATATGTAATAAAAGTCTCTAAGTGTGTTTTTCCTCTTTTCCCCATGCTCTACAAAGTAATGTACCTTACAACCCTGAGTAGAGATCAGACGAATGTCTGCTGGGATCCTGTCTCCACCCTTTATTTCCACGATGTCCCCAACCACCAGCTCTTCTGCTGGCAGTTCTTTCTTTTGTGCATCTCTGATGACAAGAGCTTGCTGAAAGACAGAAATGTGACAAAAATCAGCATTGTGCCATCCCCTAAACCTCCTACCAAGAGGTAAATTCAAGATGACTCTTTGTGCTTTTGTCAATTTGAGGTGCATTATTAGAATGAACTTCTATCTCAAATGAAAGGCATCGTTTTTTCTCACCTGTGGAATCATTTTACTGAAGCTGGCCATGATGTTTGTGCTTTTAGCTTCTTGATAGTAAGCGAAGATACCAGTGAGGATGACAACTAGTGCCAGGACTATACCAAGGTAGAGCTAATCAATAAAAGACATAATTCGGTTAATTTAAGACAAGTGTTCAGCAATTTCTCTGCTAGAATAAATCATAGTTCTGTGTTGTTTCAGGAGGCTCTTGAAATGAGGTATTGGTCAGGTTCAAAGACATTTTAAGATAAGCGCTTTCAAGTTTCGCCCTGCTAATGATCAAGTACGGTGTCCTTTGTGGACTTCAGTATTGCTGTTACGAGTACTCAATTATTACTCTTACGGGTAGGGGTTATAAAACCTTTGGACAGGAGCTCTTAGACAGAAGTGGTTTGTCAGTTATTTGACCGTTTATCAGAAATGTTTGGTGGTAGAGGGAAAGTCCTGAAAGAATAAAAGGTCTCCTTGTAGTTACTGAATAACTGTGAAGTAATATGTAAATTACTTAGATTGTCAAAAGGGTCAAATACTCACTTTGTGGTTATTCAAATACTTACATTGTCAAAGGCTGATTCAGCTCCCTGGGCAAGCTGAATGCCAAATGAAATCCAGGAGAAGGTGGCTCCTATCCATAAGAGGATGGAAAACCCTCCCACCAGCTGCTTGAGGAACTTAACAATTTCAGGAGTGGCTTTGGGAGGAGTGAGTGCGTTGGGACCATCCCGAGCCAAAATCTCTGCAGCTCTTGCACTGAAGAGACCCTGCAAAAGTAAATTACATGTTTAAAATGAAGTCACAGAAAACAGATTTTTCTCTCAACTCAGAACAAAATTTGCGTGCTGTTTTTTTCCTTAAACATTGTGTCACAGATGAACTGCAGGAACCTGCATCTTTGGTTTCCAGACTTTGTGATTTCAGAGTGGCTACTGTTAGTTATTTGCTATGAAGAAACAGTTATTTCTTTACTGTAGCGTTGAATTAGGGTCTGGTTCCATTAGGAGTTTTCACTCTGTCGATTATCTGTCAAGTACACCTGTGCTAAGCATTTGGAAAGCTGGAGAAAAACAGACAATGGTTCTTTTGCTGCCCTTTCTGCATTTCCACCAAGACATTTGTCATTTATGGGTTCCTTGAAATTCTTATCTGTACTCTGTCCATGTTGTAGCACTTTCAAAGGGGCTCAGGTGTATAGTTTTTCAAATCTAGAGTTTCCTTCAAGATAAATTCACTTCCAGTGCACTTCATTGCTATAGGTTGTTACAGATACTGCCAGTGAAAAAAGAATTGTTGTGAAATTGAAATATCAGATAAAAACTTGATAAAAGCTAAGTTGTTCATGCCAACTTTGAGGTCGTGTTTTGTACGGGGATTTTTATTTCAAAAAAGTAGGTCAGACTTGAGAGAAACTCCAGTTTAAATCCAGGGCAGGGCTGCACATTGACTTGCTGGTTTAGGTTTTATGGGGAGTTAGCGCTTCATACTCACGCATGGATGCATCCACACATACATCTGTGTGTGAGTGGTGATTTTAATCTTTTCCTGCCATTTCTAGGAAGCTTTGGGTAAGCCAGAGGCAAAGTAAGGCAACTGATGCAAGCAGTTTCTTAATGAAGCCCTATGGACTTACGTTGGTGATGCTTGTACTGTACTTTTCCTCCAGTTCTGAAATGCTGAGTTTGTGGTCATCCTGGATTCCAAAAGAAAGAGAAAATGGTAGTGAGCAGAATGTCAGGCTGTTGAAAATTTTATTTCAGGATCTGGAGAATGTTCAGACCGCCTGGATCTGGGACCATGGATCCAGTTGCTAGTATGTCATCCCACTTTCATGAATAGACTATATGCAGTTTGCACATCGATAAGCAAAATATCTTCCACTGGAAGACGGTATTTTCTTTCGATTTTTCGAGTACTTTTGTAAATAGTTCCCTCCTCCAACAAATCTGTCACAAGAACAGAATGGTGTTTTCATGTTAATATTGCTTGCCACAAGTTATCTGTGCTTCTTTGAGATAAATAGCTCCTCTTTGCACGCTACAAGACCCAGTACCATAGGCAATATGTTGATAAAAGGAAGGATGTGGTGTCAGAATACGTGACAACAGTCTGCACTTGATTGACAAAGGTAGCGTATGTGAAATTATTTGCCACGGTCTTGTAGAAAGAAGCAGGAGGTTCTAACCACAGTTAAAAAGGGTGTGGGAGAGGGAAATCTCAAATCTCTTCTCCTTTCCCTGCAGTGACACCTCTGTGGTATCATTGACCTAATTATATCTTTGCTGAACAGAGATTTAGAAGCCAAGAATTTGAGAGATCTCACAATTGTTTTCACAGAATGATTCATTGGTACTAGGATGAGTCAATTAGCTTGTCTGGGTTTTGGTTTGTCTTTAGAAACAAGAGAGTGATGTTACATCCCCTGGTGGCTAAGATAATACACGTTAAGAATTATTTAGCTGTTACTGGGTATATCTTGGAAACATGGTGGTTGAACGGGTGGTTCATTTTGGGGTTTCATTACATGTGAAATACCACCTAGCCCATAAATAGCCTCTCCTATGTGTTGCTCTCACAGCAGTTCAGAAAAGAGGGCAGTGTAATTACCTTCATTTTTCATATTGGGAAACTGAAAGGTATAGAGAGGAAGCAACTTTTCCAAGATCAGCAGGAGGTCAGTAGCCAGCCAGAAGTAAAATACAGGTATGTTGAGCTTAGTGCACTGTCCTTGAGGTACAGGGCGGTTAGATTGGGGCAAAAACTGTGCTTAAAGCTCAGTCATGCCTTTAGATCTACTGGAAATCTCTGGAGCAAAATGTTATGTTGCTGCTTCTCCCTCCGTTTCCTGATTTAACTGTGCAACTGGCAGTTCACAGCAAATACTGATCACAGTTATTCCATCTGGGGAATAAATCCTCTTTGGGGACATAATGCTCTGTACCATTGGTGGCTTAATTAAGCCAGAATCATTCTTTCATTATAGGTATTAATCCTGCAGAACTGCTTTCTGGCACGCTTCAGGAGCGTGAGGAAGTGAATCCATCTCTGTTAAGGTTTTCAGCGCAGGGTGTCTGCTGTTCAAATGACAGTGCACTGGCATTTCACTCCCCAATCACTACGTTTCAGACAGTGGGTAGAAGCTGCTGGGTGTAATGGGAAACGGCCCAGAAACACTCACCAGCTCCACTTCTTTCTTAAGGTCTTCTGTCTTCTTTTTTTTCTTGTTGCCTTTCAAGTCTTTGTACTTCTCTTCATATTCTTTCTCTGTTCTTTCTATATCTTTTGTCCCATGGAGCTCAACCGAGTAAACATCAGGCTTTTTCTGTAAAAGAAAGAAGGTTTTGGCATTATTGTGAAATTATTATGTGCTGGGACTCTGAGGAAGCAGTAAAAATTACCCCAAACACGTCAAACTGACAATATTTTTTTTATTATTTTTTTTTTTTTAGACAAATTGCTACTGTCTCTTTCTCCTGGCAACTTAGAGTGCTAGTTACAGTTTATCCTGAGATTCCTCCAGTTTGTGTTACAGCAGTCACGGTCAGATCTTCAGCAGGTGTAAATTATAGTGATTCCTTTAGAGATGGGCAACACTTCTAGTAGTTTACTGTCTAACACAAAGTGTAGGAAGACTGTCCCAGGACCTCAGTGTTGCTAGTGAAAACCATTAAGTCATTTATCAGCTCCAAGGAAGAGGTTGATGGAAAAGGAAAAGATTTTTTAAAGGAAAGGAGAGAGGAAAAAATATACACTGAGAACTTGCCTGTTCCTGGAGCTTTTTAGGTACATGACTTCAAGATTTACTTTCCTTTTTTCATTAAAATTAATATTTGCACATTTACACTCTATCACATAGTGGGAAATGGAGGTAATAAAACAAGTCTGTTTATGTTCACCTGGAGCTCAGAACTAACAGGGAGTTAGCAAACTACTGCCAGGTACAGGAAATTGTTAACTTAGGGAAGCTGCCCAGCCTCTGGCAATGTGGGTTTTATTATTGATTATTATTGATAACTTGGGAGGGGCTGCTGTTTCCTAATTCATACTTTAATACCGTAGTCTGAAGGGCAAACTTCCTGTGTTGCTAATTTACCCGCTTCTGTAATCGTAACGTTCCAGATCCTAATTATCTTGTAAACTACATGCCTTGCCTTGGCAGAGCTATTGGTTGACCTCATTTCCAAGGCTTCCTTTCAGATTAACCATCAGAGCTTCATGAGAGCCATACTGGATCTTATCTGATGCTGTGCTGCACTAGTGGGGCAGATGAGCTCGTAGGCTGCTGCTGCCATCTGTCTAATGAGGACATGCATACTCTGCTGGGCATTTGTCAGTGTTTGGACTCCTGCAGAGCTAATATTTCAGATGAATTGAGAGTAGATATCTTAATTACATACAGACTAAACCAGAGAGCTCAAGTAATGGAAACATGGAAAAAAAGAAGGGGATTGCAACATCTTAATACTATTATGAACTCAGAAGTGGTACCTTGTCCTCAGATGCCCTTTATTTAGAGGAATATTGAAATATTGACATTGTATCTTGAGGAAAGAAAAAGCTAAAAGCTGGTGAGTAGTTTGGGGAGTTAAAAGTCTGAATTTCTTTTCCTAAAGCACTTGAAATTTGCTCGGTGATACATCTGAGATAAAGGACACATCTGTTACAAAAGTTCTATTTTTTCTAGCTTGCCAAAGATTCGCAGTCTGCTTTATCTATTGGGATTCTTCCTTCACCTTCCTCCTCCTCCTCTTTTTAACTACCTTACCCAAAAATCTGTTCAGCTTTTCAAATCCCCATAAAGCATAGAGACCAGGAGAGAAAGAAAACAGCTATCTATTACGAGAACTTAGCAGATAGAGGGAAAGAATAAAGAAAACAAATGAAGTTAGTAAAATTTATTAATCACTTCTATGCATGATCTGTGTTTAACCTCTAACCTGCAAATTTTCATAAAATCTCAGATTTTGGCACTTGCAAAAGGGGTAGTGTCCATGAAACTGTTAATTATGAAACTAGCCAGTCCTAGAATTCTTCCCTATCCAATCTGATCTCTTTACTTTTTAGGATTAGATGGTTACTCAGCTACAGTGAAAATATTAGTCATTACACAGGATGCCCAACAGTGTACTGTTTTTTACTAAACTCATATTTATAATATACACATGTATGTTAAAATTTAAATTAATGCTTGTTCTTAAGAAGAAACACATACGCAGTAGCAGCGAGTCAATGAAGAGTGTACTCACCCTAGCCATCGTGGTGAGTATATTCCTTTCCTGATGGAACAAAACAGCCAAGCCAAAATCTCTGAATGAAAAGCAAAAGCCCAACTGGAGAATGAAGTGGCTCGAAGCAGTTTTGGCTGTTGGAGTGCAAGAGCTCACAGAGGTTAGAGTCCCCTCTCAGCTGGCAAGCAGATGTTAGCTGCAATCCTCCTTGCACTTTGGCATCCTTCAGACAGGACGAGTTCGTTGTCCAAAGCCTGTGGAGAAAGAGCACTGTTTGCTAGTGCTTTATAAATCAGCATCTTGTGCTGCCACTCCACCCCTCTCCTTCCAGGTCCAGCCCATCTTCTGTTTCGCCTGGAGTAGGTGGAAAAATACCACAGTAATGGGCATGTGGGTTTCAGGTCAGATAGTTTCTAATTATTCCTTTGTAGTGTTTGCTCACAACTAGGGAACAGGTGTATTATTCATCTTGCTAGAAGCAAAGAGTTTCCTTCAGAGACTTTCCAGCACCGGACTCCCCTTACGATTTCCAGCTCTCGTGGCAACGTACGGTGGGGTAAAGGAAGTCTGTGCACATTTTGTCTTGCCTGTTTGTGTGGTGATGTTTGCCAGCCTAGGGTCCCTAAAAGTCAGGTCCCTGCCCTGTTTGGGGATTTAGTGGAGTGGTGCTTCTTCAAGTTTCTGAACTTGGACTTGAGTTTTAATTCTTGCACTGCATTTGTTGTGTTTTAACCTTCATTCTTAGCTGAAAAAAAGGACTTCCCAGTGCGTTTTCAGCGAGAGCAGTTACCTGAACAGCTTATTTAAATTGTTTGTCTTGCACCAATTGCCAGCTTTCATACAGAAGTGAGGTTTATAACATTTATCTCATTTATAATAATGAGATTTTGATACCTGGCATATCTCATCACTTAGAAGTAAACTTTTTCACCTCTGAAATGTAACCGATAAAAAACTAAGTCAAATGGTGGTGATATTCTGTGACATTATTTAGGGGAAGACTGTCTTCCATCTGTCTGACAGAACTGCTCTCGCCGAACAACATGGCATTTCAGCACTTGGTCTTTTACATTAGCTTCATGAGCTTCAAATTGCATCACTTGAGATGCTGTGAGGTACCGCAGTTGCTAACAGGTGACTCAAATTGTGGTGAGATACAACATGTTAACGGAGATAACTGATGTTGACCGTTCCAAGCTATATGTATAAGCTGTTAGTGTAGAGAAGACTAGCACGAAACATCATGTACTACTTCAAGAGGAGAATGAATAAATTAATGTTCAAATCACAGCCAGGTTTCCAGCGATTGGAGTATCATACCTCCTTAAATGACACTTATATTAAAAAGCAAAGCTATTTCTACTTCTCAGTGTATGTGCGTTGGGCTTTTTCCATGGCATTCTTGAATGTTAGAATGTTATGCAAGGTACAGAAGTGTATCTGGAAAGGTTTCGTAGTCACTTTCTGCTGTTTGGTGTATTGAGAACTGGATTGTGTCCTGGGGCTTGAATGTAAACCTTTTCGTGTATTCATAAATATTGAGATTTCACAGCATGTGCCGTATGCAAGAGCAGTAATGCACTGACTGAATATGTTGGATATATTGATTCAGTGAATCTGTCCGTGTCACGTGTTAGCTTTTCTGAGATTGTGCTCTCTATTGCTGGAAAAGACATTAAAGCACGATGATCAAGAGGTACAGTGGGTGTATCTGACATCAAACTAGACGGGAACTGGGGGGATACGTGAAAGGAAACATGGACTTCGAAATAGGGAAATGCCTTCCAGGAATGCAGTTGCGTTGTTCATCAGATCTGTTGGTAAAGACAGTGGGCTGGTAATGTGAAAACAAGCTTGGTGTACTTTATCCTCTCCATTTACAACTTTGAACTGGGAACTGAGATTTCTAATCTAGTAGTGAGGAATAGCTAGTACGTGGAAAATAGGGTGTATCATTATATCCTGCTGCTCACAGATTTCTAAAAACAACTCCCCTGTACTTTTTAGTAGTGGTTTGTGATTAAGAATGTTATCTAGGTCATTTGGGCAGTTTTTGCATTTGTTGTCTGCAAATCATGACTGCTTTTGCCCAGGGACAAACGTTAGAAATGAAAATTAGAAAAGCATTTGGCAACAAAATAACCCATACGTCCTGGTCTACGTGCACCATTTATACTGACTCATCTGTTTTTTTAAGGACATGTTTTGTAGCAAATTAATCGAACTGGGAAATCCCTATAGAAAGTACCGTAGCTTAATATTTACTAAGTATTGAACCAGGTTTGCCGCTGACAAATGATCAGTGAAAGGACTGTTTTCCTGTGAGTTAGGAAGTAAAGATGAGAAGCACTGCAAAAAGACAAATCTCTCGTTCCCCTGTAAACTAACATACCGTGGTCCGACAGCATAATATCCCACTTCTGGCAGGAATTATCCTTGTTAACAGTAGTCACTTGCTACTGATCTGGCTGCGGAAATGGAACCCTCATGCGAAACCCAGATTGAGGGTTTGTACACAACTGAATTCTGCCAGTGAAGCACTTGTGCCTTGGTCTGGCAAGATGTGGCATGTGTAGAGAGGAATAGACTTCATCCGTGCCAGAGAGCTGTAATCATCACGTGTGTTTCCAGTGTGTCTCAACATTCATAGCTGAGCCCTGTGTTTAGAAGGTAAAATGAATGAGTATTGTTCTGATTTCTAAATATCGGTCTGGAAAAATAATGTGTTCCTTCTGAATCATGATGTTTCTCGCACATCTTCACCAGGATGAAGACATATTTTGATCCTGTGTCTGCATGCAAGTTCTGTAAAAAGGCAAGCAGGAGAATTCTTTGCTGTTATTTAACACAAAGTTAAGCTTAACTTGTAGTGCCTGAAGACTACAGGTTGCTGATAGCTGTGCTCAGACTCTCAACTCCATTCACATTGTGAAGCAAAGGTGTAAAAAGGGGGCTTTTGGCATAAGGAGAATGTAATGCCTTTGCCTGTGATCTGCCTGTTGAACTTTGCTGTTATTTATATGCCTCCTATCTTGTATGAAGTGGGGCTGGCATTAGGAAAAATGGCAGTGTGCAGCTTCAGAAGTATACCTGAAGATGCAGGAGTGGGTGGCAGATCTTATACTTTAATTTGCTTTTCCAAGGCGTGGTGCAGGCTGGCTGCCTTTCCTCGGGCAGAGCCAGCAGAGGGAGCACAGCAGCCTCTCTGCTTAGTCCTTTCCTTGTTCATTCATTGCTTTGACCGCAGCAAAAATAAGATTTCAGAGAGAACTGAGCGTGTGTCTGTGTCCTATGTCCAGTGAGAGTCCAATCCATCCAAAACCGATGTCCAGTGTTTTGTTTTGTTTTGAGGCCAAGTGTAAAACAAAACCTGAACTTCAAGTGGTAGTTTTGTGGTGAAGAAATTTTCAGTGGTGGGATAGAACTGCAGGTGAGCCAGGAACGTGCTATACATGAGCTGTATGATTTTCTTGTCCTTTAAGTAGCCTTTGAAACGAGGCATTGCAGGCAGCTGTCTCCAGTACCAGTACCCTGTGAGTGAAGGCGAGTAGAAGGGGCTGAGAATGTATTCTGGGCCTATCCATTAGGTGGGAACTTTTGAAAATTTCTTGTTTCCTTCCTCAGGGGAGAGGTGAAACTCCCCTCTCAGCAGAGAGAAAGGCTAGTGCTAAATCTTACTGGTTTGTTTTTTTTTTCCTTCTTCATTTAACCCAAAGATGTTAAACTGTATTTCATTGGCTGCAGGTGATGAACCAAGCACTTGTATAGAGCTGTCAGGAGCCAGACTAAAATGAAAGCTTAGGCGGTATTTTGACACTGGTAATTTAGGCATTGATCGTAAACCACTCCTTGTCTGAGTGCCTACAGCATTCACCTTCCTGTGATCGGGGAATTGCACACTCTGTTTTACGTAGTACAGTACCAAATTCATGGAAGCCTGTGCTTCTGTGCCATTTTTCCGATTTTCCTTTTTTGTTAACCAAAGGTGAGGAGGAATAGGCTTAATTCATGACTTCTAACATGTCATCTTATATATATTGTGCCTCACTAGAAGTACCACGCTGACTTGATATCCCTAGGGACTTGGCACAGTCACCACAGATGTAGTCTCTTTCAGGGAAGGTTTTATCTCAGTTTTACCAAAGGATTTGGTCTGTCCTCACCCTTTTGAAGCTAATACACCACCGAGGTGAGTTTTGTGTATCCATAAAGAGATAACACAGATGAAGTTTATCATTTCATATATATATATATATATATATTTCAATATATCATTTATTTCTTCCCATCACCTGAAGAAGAGCTAGTTAGGTGTGGGGGAAGTGACTGCTCTTTTAATCTCTAGTGCTTGTTTACAGAGTTTCTACTTGTGTTTGTACAACAATAAGGTCATTTGTGTTCTCTCATTTCTGATGTGGAGAAGTGCTTATTCAGAACATTTGCTCATGGGTCATCAAGAAGCCTTTGACTCTCTCTAATATATCTAAAGTAGTATTGGGCTACTTGAAATACTGAGGTACAGAGGTGTGACTATCAGGACATGCTATCGATTGCTGAGCTGTCTGCCTTCTGCCCAGAGAAAGTTCAAAAAGATAAGAGGTAAAGCCTGTGCATTTCTCAGAAGAGCGGTGGGTGGGGGGATATTAAAAGCAATCTTTTGATATTTTCAATCTCTGAGGGAGAAAATAGAAGTTACAAGTGAGATACAGTACCTTGGACTTTCCCATTCTTCTTGGTAATTTATCTTCCTGCTTCCTAGTGCTATGAATATGACTGAATTCATCTTGAATGTGGTGTAACAACAGTAAGGAAAATTGATGTTGTTCTTCTCTGCAACTTCCTGGTACTGGGCTAAGGTGCAGTCTGGGGGCTGAAAGTTGGTATGGAAACACAGTATAACTTTCTTATTTAAACATGGTGATATTTCCAGTGTTTGATTTGCAGTCGTAAATCATGGAATCACAGAATTGTCAGAGTTGGAAGGGACCTCTACAGATCATCTAGTCCAACTCCTCTGCTAAAGCAGGGCTGCCCAGAGCACCCAGGCGGGTCTTGAAGATCTCCAGAGAAGGGGATTCCACGACCTCCCTGGGCAGCCTCTTCCAGGGCTCCGTCACCCTCACCGTAAAGTTTTTCTACATATTTGAGTGGAACTTCCCATGTTCCAGCTTGAGCCCGTTGCCCCTCGTCCTATTGTTGGAAACCACTGAAAAGAGTCTGGTTCCAACATCTTTCAACCCACCCTTTAGATACTTATAAATAAGGTCTCCCCTCAGCCTTCACTTGTCCAGGCTGAAGAGTCCCAGCTCCTTGAGCCTTTTCCTCGTAAGGGAGGTGCTCCAATCCCTTAATCATCTTCATTGCCCCACGCTGGACTCTCTCCAGTAGTTCCCTGTCCCTCTTGAACTGGGGGGCCCAGAACTGGATGCAGGATTCCAGTTGTGGCCTCCCCAGTGCAGAGCAGAGGGGGAGAATGACCTCCCTCGACCTACTGGCCACACTCTTCCCTACACAGTCCAGGATCCTATTGGCCCTCGTGGCAACAAGGGCACATTGCTGGCGCGTGGAAAGTGTGCTAGAAATTATTTATAGGAATTTGTAAATTCCAGTCTTTTCTTTCAAACAGCTGCTGTCTTGATGCTTTCGTCATCCTCAGGCAAAACAATACATTTTTCCTTCTAAAATGTTATCTGATGTGCTGGTTAACGCGCCAAACCAGTGCAGCTAGAACTTGCAGACCCAACCTGTAGTTTGCAGTCTGAATCCGCTCCTCTGGAACAACATACCCGACCTCATTCCTGACAGACATCGCAGCCTGGCAGGAGTCAGAGCTAACCCTTCGGGATGAAAAGGGGATGGTTAGAAGAGGGACGTGAGTACGGGCCTAGGTGTAGCCAGAGCTGGACACATGAGAAAACGGGTAGTGATGGAGAGGTATGTTTACCCCAAAGCACCTGTGCAAATGTAGGTGAGGAGCTTTGGGCTAGACTTACTTGTAAAACACATGGTATGTGTGCTATATGTTTTAAGTAACGCTGTCTAGAAACAGTAGAAGGTTTCTGTACACAGCCTCGGGAAGGGTGTTGTCCACTGTTTGTTAAAAGTCACTGTGAATGGGCAAGAATTATTTCCTAATTTCATTCGGAAACAAAGTAAGCGTTATTTGGCAAAGATGCTCTTTTGCTTAGAAAACCTTGGTTCGTTGGCTTTTGGGGTTCTTTCGATGATGAAAAGCAGAACATTGCACTAATGTTAGTGCACAAGCAATTGACAACCGATAGAGCGGGAGTAGATGTTGACTAAGCAAAATAATTTTCATTGGAATATGACAGAGGTGGCACAGCAGATGTTTACTGCCTGGGTGACCTCTATTGGAAAGTGATTAAAAATGAGTCAGTTGGTTGAATGTAGGTCGTTCAAATGGATGATCCTTTTTTTCACCCTGCGACGTCCTTGCATGGCTGTCGTGTCACCCGAGAGTTCTGCTAACTGAAAATGACAGTTTGTGAGCACAGAAGTGGTGAGTCTTTCAGCTGAGAATGCCAAGATGCTGGCTCACAGCTTGCAACAGCTGCTAGCAGAGCAAGTCAGGATCTTTAGTCACAGCTTGCAAAGCCGAAGGCTGAGACTGACAAAGTGATGGCTCATGGTTTACAAGAGCTGACAGCCGGCGACCATTGCTCTGATACAGATTGACCTCTCTGCTTGGTATTCCCATTTCTAACAGAGGTAGCAGATTTGCAGGCAGGAAGCAAAGTTTAAATGGCCAATAGTTGAAAAGGATATTGAAAGCTGCGGGCTTCGGTAGCTTAGTGGAAGAAAAGAATAAACCATGTTTAAAAATGACTAGGTTTAAACTATTTTTGCATTTTTCCTTTGCGTTTTTTTATTCTCAGAAAGTGGGTGGATTTTAAAGAGCTGCTACCAGAGCAGGCAAGGTGGTAGGCATCTCTTGAAGCATTTTATAGAGAATGCAGTGTTCCCTTTTCCTTTCTTTTTTCTTTTTTCTTTTTTTTTTCCCACTAACATGCGGTATCATTGCAGTGGAATGCTGTTTGCTGCTTTAAAAGGTGAGGAAGGGGAGCATTCTCTACTCTGTTCATTGTACCTTTTGAGGTATTTCACAGAATCTGTATGTATTTCATTTTTCATTTTTATTTCCTTCTGAAACTCTGTCCTCTAGCATTAATAGTCCCATTTGTGTCCTTGAGTAAAATTCAGAAAAGGCTTCTGGGGTGAGAGAAAATGGTCTTGAAATAGTTCAAGGTGTTACACAACTGGGATGCTTGAGCTGTGATATGAAGTTGCAACCACCATTTTACCTGTGGAATTTGAGAAATCACATGGGTTTGTACGTATCCTAGAGCAGTGTGAAATCTTACCCACACAGACATTGCACTCGACCTTGGACAGAAAATACTTAGGGTCAAGAAAAACTTGTTTCATATTTGTCAAAACCACGTGAAGGGGCTTGGCCAGGTCTCCATGCCCTCACCACTGGTGCCTCTGCTTTGGTCCCACACCATCCTTGGTACTTGCAACCCGGTGTGTCACTTCAGAGTCACACTGGCAGTCTGAGGTGTTGCAGGTGGGAGATGAGCAATTAGAAAGGTAAAATGCAGAACTAGAGAAAGTGCTGGTGCCGTGACACAGGGCTTTTGCATGATGAGCGTAAGAAATTTCCAGCCACGATTCTCTCCAGTTTCTAAAAGGCCAGCAGCTATTTTGATAGTACACTGCTCACCTGAGTTAGCTGTGCTTCTGCCATAATGAAGAAAATCATGATTAAAAAAACAACTCTCCCATTACTTAGCTCCACCCAGAAAAAGCGTTTTACATGCTGTAGGTCCATAGGTGTGGAGTGGTGGCCTTGAAGGGAGCAATGTGCTTCTGCAGGACCTTCCATGGAGCTGGCACGAGTGAGACGCTCTGCCTCTGCCTGCACCGTTGTCGTCACCTCCCCGTACACCAACGCTGAGCGTGTCCCTCTGCGTGGGCAGAGTTTCACCCTGCGCCTTCGGTCTGGGGGCAGTTCTTGCTGTAGGAAAATCCAGCCTCACCTTTCACCTACTTTCCTCTTGGGAAAAAGCCCTTGACTTTGATTTACGCTGGATGTTGTGTGACTGCTGCCGAGAACCAGTCCAACCGCTCGTTCAGTGCTAAAAAGAATAAAGTCAGTTAAGTAAGAAATAGAGAAAGTTAGAGGATTGGGGCTGCCTAGCAATGAATTCACCAGTTCTCGCAGCCTGTTTGACTTTGGAAGTGGCTCAGGATGATGTGTGTTTTATGTTTTGAAAGAAGCTACTCTATCCACAGAGAATGGAAAGATTTGTTAGATGCAAGACGTACTTCAGTGTTTCATTGTCTTGTTTTAGTGAAGCGTTTAACAGTTCCGAAATGTTATCTTAAACAGAGAATGTTAGCTGAGTTTAGATTTTTCCCTGTGGCTCTTCTGCCTTTGTAAGTCCTGTCTGTGGTATCTGTTTTTACTGTGCTCAGCTTGAGGACAGTCGCAGAATTGGGCCTTTCTAATATTGTACTTTAATACTTTATTGTACTATTAATAAGGCATTTGTAAAATGCCCCTACTTAGTGAGCAGTAACTCCTCTGTGTGAGGGCTGGGTTTTTTTCATCAGGAGGTGTAATAATAATTGGCAAAGGAGGTCAGGACATCATCTCTGCTTTCCAGATGGAGAAACTGAGTCACGGAGAGGCAGTGGCTTCTACAAGATCAACCAGTAAATCTGGGGGCCTAGCTGAGTATCGTGTCAACTTGATAGGGTGTCACAGCCCCCTGCGAAGTGTTTTTTGCCTGTCTTTTCTTCTCACTGCCACCTCAGTGATGGAACAGGGTGGACTGACAGCTTTATTGGGTGGTGCAGGGAGGACCACTGTTTGCTGGGGACATCGGGGCTTTTACAGCTGGTGGTCCACAGCTGGATGAGACCCGAGTTTTCTGCTTGATTGATTTGTGTGCGTCCCTCCCCGTATAATTTCTTGATGGCTGCAAAACATAATAAGATTGCCCGGTACAAAACTGCTTAGGATGGGATGGAGCTGCTCATCTAATTTAGCTCTGAGGCTACACTAGTCACTCACATTGTCTTTATAGCCAAAAGGCAGAAAGAAGCAGCTCCAGACAGCAATTCGCCCAGTTCGTGTTAGGCATATATGAGATAATAATTACCCTGTAGAGGCACACTGTTCTCTTCCTGAATAAAGGAGCAGCCTGGAAGAATACTTCAGATGAAATACCTAGCTTTTAGGGGAGATGAATCCCGTCCTTAGGAATAAATGCATATAGATGAGTCCAAGTGACATGGTTTAAGTATTCAAACAAGCATTTCCCAAGCTGCACTGTTTGTATTTGGCTTTCGTGCACAGACGTGTCCGAACTAGTCACAGTCACAGATATGAGGATGCACAGTCCTGGGGCTTCCTTCTAGTACGTTTTGTAGGAGTTGAGCTTCACTGGGTCACACTGATTTGCCACGGAGGAATATTTGCTCATAATGCTGATTTTTACCAAAAGGGGATTTTGCAAGCGCCATCAAGTTTTGCTTCAAGAGTCAGTTATTTGTAATGTGTCTGGGATGAGATGGTGTGTGAAAAAGCTAAGTACGAATGAAAGGCTCCCTGTGTCACCAAATCCATGTTCAGTATGCAGAGTTTTCTGATGAATAAGGAGGTAGTGGCTGAGGTCTGTCATGAGTTACATGCAGGCAAGGACAATGTTAGTATAAGCAAACCAAATAAGCCAAAATAGCCTGTGCTTTGGACATGGCGGGGGGGGAAGGGGGGAAGGAGTCCTTTTGGAAGTGGGTCTGACCCAAGTGGTTCCTGGGGTTGTAGGAGATGGTTCTTCTCCTTGTGTACCATGTCCACAGGGCTTTCCTTGCAGCACAAGGATTGAGGGCGTGAGAGGTGTTGAACCTGAGCTTCCTGCTTTGGAAATCAATTTTGATGTGACTTACACTCTTACTCCTGGCTCCTTCCAGGCCCATGTGAGGGAGATGGGGGTCTCACAGCATAACTACACCCTGCAGAGGGGGGCAGGCAGGGCAGAGACCGCTGAACTGCTGGCAAGTGAGCTGGCTCTGGCACTGGAAGCGGCGTAATCACATCAGCGCTGTGCTTTTGTTAATAAGCTCTGCTGCATCATGGCGGTAATTGGTATTTGCATAGCACTTTGCAAATATGAAGGCATTGCTTAAATGCAAATGAGAAATAGGTTGGCATCCAGCCTGCCCGTATAGCTTGCCCTCTCAGCTAATTAGGCTGTTAGGCACTTGGTATAAATATAAAGGATTGAATCAAATATCTTTTTTACAGTTTAGCTCTGACTAGATGGGCTTATTCCTCTTCGAATATGAAACCATTTGAGCCCAGAAAACTGTTAGTAGAGGAGCGTGCAGCATTTTGGGATCTCGATTCCACGAGGTGCCCTAAAAGCCATAGAAACAACCATGCTTCTGGTTTACTTAATGTGAGCCGTTGTGTGATGAGATTTACAGTGCTTAGCTCCAGAATGCTAACTTCACTTGAGAAGTTTTCATCTCTTTTGGTGTTGATGGGAATTTAAATTTGGGAATGTGCGTAGCTTAGTTACTGGCTTGGGGGTTTATTGGACACTGGCCATGTGCTTTTTAGCAATAGTAAACTCTATCTTTGTCTTCTCATGTAATTGTTTTAAATTGTAGCGCAATTTGGCCAGGAAGCACGGTATGAACAGATAATGCATTCAAGATGACTAGAAAAGTTCCAAAAAGTGTTTTATTCTCTCCTATGGAAGCTGTAATCACGGCAAATTAAAATGCATGAGTTAGTATTTTCTTCCTTGGAAGTGAAGTCGGCTGCTTTGATATTTCACATGCACATAATAATACTTTGTTTCTAGCTGTTTCAGAACCCTGAAAATTTACACTACTTGGCAAAATGAGGCTTTGTATTCATTGCGTGTAGGAGTTTAGGCTACTGTATCATTTAGAAAGAGATTACTCTTTAACATAATATATTTTTAAATTAATATTTTCAGAGTTTTCTGAGCATCCATTCAAGAGAGCAGCTCCTTGGAGCAATGTCTGTTTTTACCAGGTTATTGCAGAAAATCAGCATTGCATTCCAATATTACTGTCTTGCATTATCATCCTAAAATATATTATTCAGCTGCTGAAGTGACACTACAAAATGAATATCATTTTATCACAAAGCAAATGTGTGGAACCAGGCATGAGAAAGGAAAGAATATATGCGGTGCTAGTAGGAAAAAAAAGACTAAAGTACAATAATGAAACGGTGTTGCAGAAGGCAAAGTTCAGAAAGGGAAAATAACATCATAAAGAAAATCAGTCTTAATAAATTACTGGTCCTGTGGGGATTGTCTTGTAATCTGAAAAGCAATTGTGTGTTTTCCTTCTCACCAGAATGATTAATGGACTGATTCTGGCAAAGGTAGCATGTTGTAAGCAAAACCTAAGCATTAAAAATGAAAGGTTAGTATTTTTGCCGCTGCTTATCGTGAAATTGGGTTCTCTAAGGAAAAGGCAAAAATTAGAATAGTTGCAAAGGAAGCTGGACCGGTGAAATTTTGATCCATCAGGTAAAACTGGGAGCACATCAGAAAGATATATTATTCTCAGGTAAGTTGCTTGCTTATGCCCTCTCCCTGAAAATCACCTCAGCTACCTTAGTCACTTGACTGTGGAATTAAAAGGAGGAGCCGCTGCAGGCTTTCCCTCTAACCAGATATTTGGCCTTTTGCATTCATGCTCCAGCTCTGAATTGCCCCTTTTGTCTTTCTCGGTGTGCTTTGTGAAATCTATCAGAACAACAGGAAGAACAAGTTGTAAATCAGTACTTGAGAATTATAAAGTGAATCTGTCCCTTTTTCACGGAGACAGGTGGCACGTAAAGCTCTATCAGGTACACTCTTCCAGATCGATACATGATTTACGTATTTGTGTTGTCCTTATGGAGATGAGTCAGAGGCTGAAGAGTTTCAAGTCCAGTGAGGAACTGAGTATTTTAAGTTGCTACACGTTCTTGATTTCTGCGAAGAGGTAGCAGGGACTGAACATTTTAGCTGATACCACTGATATCTCAAGCTGAAGGTCCTTTTGCAGGCATGATGAGCACAAATATGCATTTTCTTAAGTTATGTGCATTTTTCATGGATTTTCCTTTAGCAAGAAAACCTTGCTGTAATACTAGCTTTCACTTGCAGATGTCACACATCATCCATTGTGATTAATTGCTTTGATTTTGTGAGAGAGTGGGGTGTCATTGCATTAGAAAGCATATTTGTGGAGATAATCCACTTATCAGGCCAAGAACACATTCTGTCTCTACCAGACAACAAATTACTTCTTTCCTTACCCCGAGAGATAATAAGGGATATCCTGATCCAGAGGAACAGGAGAGGGCATGGCATGAAGCTGGCAAGATCAGAAACAAAAGCAGAAGCAGGAGATGAAAAATACATTTCTTGAAGAATGGCTGCAAAATACAAGGGATCTGCTGCAGGAACTCATTCAATAAGGGAATTTGGCCTTGCCTTGCTGTAATCTAAATTGAATCTAATTTAGATTCCAAGCAAGGGATGGGAATCCTTTCCTGAACCAAAACAAGCCTTGCCACCTCCCACCTTTTCATTACTCATTCCTTAATTTGTTTGGGTTTGTTATTTAGGACACTCAGGAAGAATAGCTTAAAGCTGTGTGCGCTGGGCTAAATCTGATGTTATAATCAGCGCTTTGCTGTACAATGGGTTGATTTTTGATGCAGTTAGAGCACCCCAGAGGTGCCCGAGGCCCCCAGGAACTTAGGTGTGAACATCTTTCTCCTCTCCCCTAAGCACTGAATGCCTTGCACTGCTGCTTGGCTTAGTCTGGGGGCGTCCACTACAGCCTTGGGTTTCAGCAGTTTCTGTGGTTTTATATTCTAAAAATCAGCTCTGTTCATGCCTACGTACGTCAATCAAAACCACCGAGGAGGAAAGGGCTGGAAGATAGTTTTCTTCCCTTTTGAGATACCATGCTCGCTGACCTACTTTCTGTTCTTGCATTTTAAGTCGATAAACAGCAAAACTTGGCCTCCTCGTCTGTGCATGTCTGGAAGACTAAATAGCATAATTCCATCCCTGAGGCTTGCCAGGACTCCAGCTCCTGAACTGAGGTTCAGACTGTGCCCGAGGCCATGGCAGCAAACAGTCTTTTATCCAGTACTCCATTACTTAAAATGTGTGCTGTATTTTTTCTGAGACTTATTTCATGAGAAGTGCGAGATGAGATGTGGGCATTGATTCCAGCAGAGGTTTCTGTAACGCGGGGCATGTCAGGACGCTGCCTTGGAGCATGTCCCAAGCCATCGTGCTACCTCATAATTTTCAAACTCCCTGCCTGATTCTTTGACATGTCCTCCTCGGTGTCTCGCCTCCCTTGCTCCCGGAAACCCATCCCACTTCTGAGGTGTTTGCTTCCCTAGGAATGCTCTGCTGCCTTAGAGAAATCTCCTGCGAACCCATGGGTATGAGCTGTGGCCACTGTCTCAGTGCCATAAGTCTTGTTGTACCTACCTGTAGAGTTTCCGTACAACTAATTTGTCTCCTGGTTCTGAACAACATGGTGGGTTGAGCAGGTTTTTACGCCCCAAGGGTAAAGAAGTTAGTTGGAAGTTCAGGACATGGACAAAACCCGCCTGGGAGCAGGGAGAGAGAGCACTGCTTTGGGGAATGAGAAAACTGAGTGGCTAAACAGAGATGGTAAGAGTGGCTTGGAAGAACTTTGGAGGAAAAGGGAATCAAATGATGGAGTTGGGGGGTGTATCAGGATGCCTCTTGAGAATTTGCTGGACTGAAGAACTGAAGGTATGAAAGGGTTAAACATTTGCATTGAACCAGAGCATATGTAGCTTATATATCTGAAGTCCCAACTGCCAATGACTTTTCTGCCATCTCTCTTATCACAACTCCGTGCCCTATTTTAAGACTGTTTGCCAGTTTGTACTTGCCGGCCTCCGTACGGAAAATTCTCTAAGCCACTTGAGATAGGTGGGTGATAAAATGCTTGGGAGCAACCAGCTGGTAATGGGAGTAAGGATTGTGGGAATGCTGCTTCCTTCCCACTTCCGAGAACTGCACCAAAAAACAAGAACCTCTGTCACACGTGAACTGCACTCCAGACCGCTTCAGGCAAGGGCTGGGAAAGCTTTGTTCTGGTTGCAGTAGGAAATTCCAGTCGAAACCAAGACTGGGTTGGCCTCATTAGAGCAGGACACAGGCGGCAAAACATCTCCTTTCCCAAGATTCCTTTCTTGTTGCTGAGGTGAGTATTGGGGGCTGCTATTTAATGCATCTAGCCACTTATCTTGATCCAGTAATTGTGCTATCATCTCCTGCAGCCTGCCTCGGTGATACCTTGTGCTCTCCTCTCATTTTTCTCTCTGAAGTTTTCTCTCGGCTGCTGCTCGGCACTTTGATGCAGTTTAGCACATACAAAGCTGGTGATACTACCATTTTATTGCATCTTGAGCTGGAAAGAATTTGCACTTTGGCGTTCACAGAGATTTTTCAGGAATGTAGAGACACCCCATGAAGTAGTAGTTGGTGGATTCAAAAATGCCTAATGTTTTTCAGATTCTTAATAATTACATGGGGGGCATCAGCATAAATTCTTATTGGATTTTTAACTAAGTGTTTTTTAAAAATTTAAAACAGCTGAAATAAGAAATTAGCAGCTAGCAGTCTTGACATGCAGCCGATGAGCTTTTCTTTTCTGCCTGCTCCAATAAATGGCAGGTAGTACTTTCCTTTCCTAAGCCCAAGTTCTGCTCATCTAGACCGGGCCAGAGAAGGTTGCTGTCTGAGAGCTGTTTGTGTGGACTCTTCAAGGTGTAATCTCCTTTATTTCTGTGATAGTATTTCCACGTGTCTACCAAATGCTGCCACCATTGGCTTAAGTAAATCCCTTTGATGATGATGCCAATTCTCAAATCAAAATTAGAACAAGTCAAGGAAGTAGCTCCTCTTTGCAGCGGGGCAATTTGTGTTGTATTTGCCAAATGTAATCAGGAGACTTGAACCTTCCACGCCAACATTTTGGCCTCGAGACCAAAATAACACCCGGCAAATCTGTAAGTTACTGGAAATGTTCCTGCCTGCCTTAGATCTTCCTTATCAATCCGAAGCCTGCGTTTGTAATTGTGCTATCGATTCCCAGGCTTGTGTTCAGTGCTGCTCCCTTTCATGAGGTGTGGCTGTCTGATGACTGTTTTCACTGGAAATCAGTAAATTAACAGCACACTGAGTCAGTTTATAGAGAACTGCAGCTATTTGCATATTTAATAAATTACAAATCATTACATGCAAATGACTTAATGTCCCAAAAAGGAAAAAAAGTGTGGGAAGAAGAGGAAAAGAACATGAAACGTCTTATTTCTGATACATCACCAGGAAGAAAAGTGTTTTTAAATGGATTTCAGTCAGTCAAGGACTCTCTGAAGTTGAAATGGAAGGTTTTGGTGTAGTCTAGATTTATCAGCCCGGTGTTGGTTTGGTTTCCCCCACCCTGCAGTCATCTGTTGTCTCTTGTGAATGAGCGTATTGATGTCACTAACCTCTTGTGTCAAAGGAACAGGCTCTCGTGCACTGCCCTTGCCTGTACCTGCCTTTTGTGGGTTTAAGAGGATGCTACAATCACCAGCAGAAAAAAAGCAAAGGCTTTCAGTACTTTACAGTTCTAAAGTGCTTCCCGTGTGCGTGTTTGCACCTGTGTGTTCCAAGAACGTGGTACAAGATGGGGAAAAGAAGGGACTGCAAAGCTTTGCCTAGAAAGGGAAATGGGGTGAGAAGGTTCTGCTGAGCAAGGTGCATAAGGGAAGGAGAGAGACTTTGATATATTGCTAAACCAGCCCATGTGCCATCATGGGACAGCAATGAAGGTATGGGGGTCAGCAATGGGGTGGAGGCTCCATAACCTGGTCATTAAAACAGGAAACAGGAAGGTAAGAGCCCTCAACTCAACCCCAGATTTAATCTACAGCCGTAAGCAAATCGCTTCACCTTGATCTACCTCAGTTTCCACTCTTCCTCATGGGAGGGAGGTTCATCATTATGAACCCACATCGTGGGTTCAGACGATAAAAGACTTTATTAGTTTATGGATGGGTATGTACTGAATACTCACTGAAATAAGAAGTGAAGAATGGGCCCTACTTCTCTATATCATCTTTCAAATTCGTTCACAGACCCCACAGTAGTTGGGAAAAGAAAATCATACTTAATATTCGATTACAGTCTGGGAGCACACTGGCACTTTAGAGAAAGCACATTTCTTTCTAAATGGAAATGAGCTTCCCGCTTTTGTTGAGGATGTGTGAAATTTCTGCCTCAGAAATAGCTTCATGCTTGTGCCTTTGGTACATCACACTGGTGGGCTTTATTTCTTTATTTCTTAGAGAAGCAACCAGTGTTGATACTTATTAATGTCTTGCTGGGAAAGGGTGCTAATGTCTGTGATATGTGAGAAAAAGCCAATTTAAAGAACAAACAGCTCCTTTGTTAGGAAGGGTAATTCCTTGTATGGTTTACATTAGGATGGGTGTAGGAAGAGGAAAAATTATTGTTGAACCTTGCACCATGGCTGCCTGGGAGCATGGAGTAGCTGCGCAGGGAGAACAGTTACATGCAGAAGATGGGAACATAGTCCTTGCAAGGCAAATGGAGTACCTTAAAGTGTAGCTGGCTGAAAACATGGCGGGACTGTGTTTTATAACGCACAGCTTGGTTTTTAAAATACATACAGATTATGTATTTTATAGGAAAAGTTAATTTTTCCTTCCCCCAAAGGCTTTGTTTGTCAAAGGCGCTTTTGACAAAAAGGGGACACCCCATCACCACACGTGAGGGTTCAGGGGGATCTCTGCTTCTCTCAGCCTCCCAGCTATCGTTCTGCTGATCCTCTACAGCAAAGCCCATAGACAACGTCTTGGGGTTTTGGAATGAAAACTGAATGTTCTTCATCCGGAAACGTTCTTAATCAAGGATTGTTTACATTGTGTAACAGAAGTATTAAGTAGATGTAGATGTACTGTGAGCATCCTGAGTGCATGAATGATCAGAATTCAATAACTCACGTACTGTTAGGGGCTGGTGGCCATGTGTAGTGCCATTGGAATGGAGATGACCGTGCCACTGCTTAGCGGGTCACACAAGTAGCCTTTCACCTCCTTCTTACTGGGCATTTGTGACCCTGTGCATGGCTTCCAGCATAACCACTTTTATATAGAGGGAGATGTATGTGTCTCTTGAAGTGGAATATACATAGTATTCTTTCGTATAGCGAGTGATACCATCAGCATGTCTCCTTATCAAAAATCAGTTGTTACACTGGATAATTGTACCCCAACAAGGATTCTATGATGCTGAATAGAAAATAGGAACAAATAGGAAAGAAAAAGAGATTATAGTCTATGTGGTTTCCTGTTTTTATTAATCAAATGTATGTGTAAGAATAACAATAAGGAAAATGTTATTTAAGTTGCAGAGAAAACTTAATCCTCTTCAGAACAGCAAGTTTCTCTCTCAGGTGTGGCTAATAACAAATACCTTTGTTGTTGCTTTCTTAATAGGAAATGGTACTCACAATAACGGCCCCCTGAAAGCATCGTGCCAACGTTCTTTTGGGGAGTGCACGTCATCAGTGTCCCTTACTCCTGAGTTGGACAGCCCCATCTCCAGCACTGGAAGGAAATGGTTTCCATTTCCAAAGTAAGTACCATCCAGAAAGTTGGGTTTGGTTTTGTTTAGCGCTGAGGGTGGGCAGGTAATAATGGCACCTGACCATCAGGACCAAGAACGCTCCTGAACTTGATTCATCCTCCATGCTTTTTCTGGCAGACTTAATTTTTAGTCCTTGTCAAAACACAGAATGGAGTTGACGACCTAGTTTCAGCTGACCTTGAAATAAGCAACCTCTGTGATCTTCAAGCAATTAGATGACTCGGGTAGCTGCTGTCCTTTTGTCTGGCCATGGACCTGAGGATACTTCTGTTATGCTCTTTTCAAGGGCTGCTGGTGAACCTGAAGTACTCCCTCCACCTTCCAATTTGTCCGACCTCACAGACATTTTGGGGCTTATTTTATTTATCTTAAAGAACTGGCTGATATTTGTCAGGAACACACTGAAATCTGTGCCCAACATCAACAATTACAAACTCATTCTTTTCAGAGCACTGAGGTTTTTAATTGTAGCCAAAGCCATTGTTTTATATGGTCTGTAGTTCCTTCTAAAAAGTTGTGACTTGTTGTAAGCGGTTAGTGCATGCAATATGGTCTATTTTTGTGTAGTGTCCTTTCTGCTCAGTGTAAACCACCTGATCTTGAGAGGCACCATGGAACAAAGCGCCCAGCAGTGAGAGGGGACGAGGACAGGTAAGGATTGCAGATAAGGGTATATGGGTCAGCAAGGCACAGGCGAAGCAGAATGACAGATAAGGGTTCATGTGGGAGTGACAGAGCAGAGAGGTGAAGTGGGAGCAGTGAGGGAGAGGGGGAAGGCAAGGCAAGGCAAGCACGTGGAGTGGAGCAGAGTTGGTGCTGTATTCCAGGGTAGTCTGGAGAGGAATTTCTGCATTGCTCTTGCCTTTATTATATCACAGAAATCTAATTCTGAAGTCTGTATCAAGATTGTGCATCGCTTAAGTCCTTTATGGCCAAATGCTTTTAGAATTTGACAGAGCTATTTTGTTGCAGGGATTTTATGGTTCTGCTAAATCAAGAACTTGAGATCTTTGGGATGAAAGTGGAGTATTTGCACTTTTGCACATGAAGGGTTAAATGTTGCAGCTGATTTCTGTTAACATGCACGACTGTAATGTGGGTTTGCATCCCCATTTTTTCTAAGAGAATTGATGTACTTCTGTGAGTTTCACAGTATCTGGGGAAAATGTCTAAGTGATGCAGACGCATCGTGTATTTGTAGATAAATTAAAGAGAGTTTTTGTAGAGAAATGACTTCAATCAGTCACCAGATGGGTCGCTGAGGACCTTAAAGTCATTAAATCGTGGGACAGAAAGGCTACATGGAGCTTTTAGTTTGGGGACTCTCTGAGGTTGAATAATTAACAGCGATAACATCAGCTGATGAGTAGATGCAGCTAGAAAGAGGGGAGAACACAGGAAGAGTGACACGGTTTCTCTTGCTCTAAGATCTGTACTGCCTGAAACGGCTCCGAACGGAGGAGCTGGGCTTCACCCGGGGCGATGCAGAGGGGACAGCGCTATCTGCCGGATCTGCCAGCGCAGCGCCGCTGGTTCCCAGCCTGCCCGTAGCACACACCTAGGCACAGGTGTGTACATACGTGTTCTCTTCTCTCCCCTTCCTCCCCTTGGGATCTCTCCATGAAATCTCTCCTTTCCTGTACAGTACTTGGCCTCTGGATGGAAACTTACGATTATTCTAAATTTGTTTGGGTTTTTTTTCTGGTTGTTTATTTGTTCAAAGTTAATAAAACAACTACTAAAATAAGCAAACTGTAGAATACCCAGCCAGGAGAAGATGCCTGCTTAGAAAGTGAATCACTAGCAAGGAATTTCCTTTGAAAAATGGTGCTTTTGAAGGAAAAAGTGATATTTTGCAGATTCGAAGCTCTGTGTAACTTCTGCTGTTACACAGCACCTTTGAATTTGGCTGGGGAGATGCTCCTTCCTGTCAGAAGACAAAAGACCTTTCAATTCTGTTATATTGAAGCTGGAAAAACTGTTTGTCCTTACTTCTGCATGATGTCTAATGTATTACATATGTGCTTGTCATTTTAGGTGGGAGATGATGACAATTCTGCTACTGGGAGGAGGAAGTTGGACACCCACAGATGAAAGGTGTAGAACATAGCTGAAGACCAAAAAAGTTTCTCTTTCCCAAGGGGAGACTTGATTCTGCAAGAATGCTTATTGACAGCTGGGTGGAGATTCAGCTTTGTTCACCGTTGAAGGATGAAAGCAGCAGCTAGCACTTCAGCCAAGGTGAGACAGTGACACTTGCTGAACAAGCTTTTCTGTACAAAAATGCTGTCGTCGCATGCTGCTAAAATAATTGATGCATCGGTGCACTTTACTAGCAGTAAGAATTCAGAAATTAAATGAGCAAATATGAATGAATATCTGTGACGTTCTGACCCGCTAATGGATTTTCATCCACTGCTGAAGTGAATGAGCTGAGGAGAGGCCTAAAAGCCTATCTGTGCAAGTGCCACCTGATTAGACTCCAGATTGGTAAAGCAGCACTTCAGTTAGAGCATACAAAGGCTTGCCTATGTGCATATGCACTGCTTGATTTTATTGGCATCAACTCTCAGAAAACAATACCCCAAAAGTACCTGGACTGACACCAGGGCTTAGAATTTCCAGGATGTATACTGTAACACACCTCTAAATATGTCCTATATTAAAGGTCTGGAAAAATGTATTTATTTAGTTGCCGACCACAAAGTGGTAGCAACGTGCAGGAATGTAGCTCGGTGCCTTTCTGGGACACAGAGGGGGGAATTTTCAACCCAGCTTCAGAGCACACCTGCTGCTCGAAGGGATCCCAGTCCCCAGACCCTGCCAGGCCTCCGTGCATGTGCGGGCTCTGGAATACACAAGGCTGTTGTGCCTTGGAGGAAGTATTTCCCTGACGGGGAGCACCGCTGTGAAGGGCATTAAAGGCTCACAAACAGCTCAGGCAGCCTGCTTGCCAGGGCAGTTCCTTCTTGTTCACAGAGGACTTTCCAATATCCAGTCCTTGTCATTGTTAGGCCTGAAAGGAAAGCGATTCCCAGAGCCAAGGATAAATAGAGGGATGTTGAACAGCCTGTGCTTTCTCTGGGAGGTAAAGATGGGAAAGAGACTGTGCCTTGTGTTTCCCCAGGGAAAACAGAAAGGGAGAGCGGCCCACATTAAAGAGTCAGAATATTGCCCATCCAGAACAGAGGCCTTGGAAAGTTGGCCTCTTCTGCAGGCACGAAGGAAGCTGATCCAAGGATTTACTACTAGCAGTAATGAATCAAGAACGTGCACAGTCTGTATATAGTGGAAAGAGTTCCTGCAGGCATGTATGTGTCAGAAAACAGTGCTCAGGATGGAGCACAGCTTTCAGCAGTCGCAGGGAGGGAGGTGCACAGGGAACCCCGCTGTTACATGGCAGGGGAAAATAGATTTCACAAATGCAGGCAGGTATTTGTGGAGAGAGAGCATATAAGATCACAGAGCCACTCGGGGACCCTGCATCTTAAGATCATCAATGGGAACCCACCCTCTTGAATACGGGGGGGTGAGAAGGGCATGCAGCTGGGGCTGGCTTGCAGCTAAACACTGCGAACCTAGTCCCCGGCACTGGGAAGTGTGCATCAGCTGGAAATGTAGGTCTGCAGCTGGAAAGGTGTGTGCAGAGCAAAGCTGGAGCTGTCTGCAGTGTAGAGCATACCGTGGGGATCCAGATGTTGGCAGGTACATGGAGAGTGCATTTTAAAACTCGAGTGTGAAAAAGAGAAAGCTGAATGAGCTTTTATAACCCTCCAGGCACCCTGTAAAGGCAACTAGAGAAGGCTTCCCTTGCTACAGATTTCTGGAGGATGGTTTTTAAAGTGCGTGGGCAGGATGCCTACATCTATTAAATCCAACGTGTTTAAATTAGTATACATCATACATTCTGTATGACTTCTCTGCAACCCCTAACTGGTTTCATGCCGGCTGGAGGCTGCTCTGTAGGAGCAGCAGTGAGCAAGTGGAAAGGGCGCTCTCTTCCTTCTTGTGCGTGGGGGGATTGCACCACCCTTATTTGGTTGTCACACAGCTCTGGTGGCCTTGAGGTTGGGATGGTTGTTCATCCCAGTGGTGGTGGGGGTGTTGGCTCCTGACAGTCAGGAGGAGCTGTGCCAGGAACGAGCTTCACTGACATTTAGCTGCATGATAAAGAGGACGTTTGCACTGAAGCAAGCTGATGTGATTGCAGATGGCAGGGGAAGCCACCGAGGTGGCTGTCACAGGGAGGACCAGGCACGCAGGTTCTGTGTGCCCCCTCCCATAGCCTGGCTTGGGGACCTCAGGAGTGAGGGACTAAAGGGGCAGGGTGCTGACATTATTTTTAGCTCCTCGTCTTGTTGTGCCTGTGCAGAAGTGCCAGCCTTCTTTCTTTTTTTTTTTTTCTTTTTTTTTCCCTCCCCCTGTGAAGCATTAACTGGGTGGGTTGCCATAGCAACCCCCGCATGATAAGTTGGGCTGCTTCTTGCAGCATTCAAGATTTCTCTCTCTCAACATTCAGTCCCCTTCCCCGTTTCCCCTGAAGCACCAAAATGGCCGAGAGCTTCGTGGCGCCGAGCGTCCTGCGCCGTAAGGGTGACGCCTGTCCTCCAGCCTGTACCTTGGTGGCATCAGGGCTGTGTTAGGGCTGTGTGTCCTTGCATTGGGTGGGCTTTGGAGAAGATGTGCTCTCCATCCATTCCGCAGCACACCGGGGCTGAAAATCAAAACAGGCTTTCAATGTGGCATCCCATTTATTTGCACGTTTTCCTGAAGAGGGCTGGGCAGTGTTTGCTGCCTGTTCGGAACGGGCAGGCAGAGATGTTGGAGTGGTTCCCAGCTCAGCCCAGATCATAGCAAGAATTGGGAGTATCTTACCCTTTCTTTCAGAAGACATACAGTATCCCTGAATAAATCCAGAGATGTTTTTCTGTGTGTTTGTTTTTAGAACGGCAGCACTGGTTCTGACAGTTTAATAACCTGGACTGACTACAAGTATTTATTTCAAATCACCTGTGGTTTTGTGTGTAGTACATGAAGCACACTCCAGGTGAAGAACTTCACCAGAGCTGGGGAGGAGAGGGTGTGATCTCCATTTCCTTCCCTGGCCTGTGGCTTTTTGTGTTACAGTCCTCCCAAATCCAAGCCCAGTTTCACCAGACATTTTATGTGTGGGCCCAATTTCACTTCTTTATGTAGCAATTAGAACCCCAGTCTAGCATGGAGTGCTTGAGGTTTGTACATGAGCCATTCTGAGGGACAACTCATTACTTCCTTAGGATGTTTATTTGTCACTGTAATTTAAATTGATTGGCAGGTGAGTTCTGGAGAGCCTGGGGTTAGAGGAAAAAAAGGTGTCTGTTTCTACCCGGGGGAGCAGCGAGGCACCCCATGGCAGGGCTGTGCTGAGGCAGGAGCAGAAGAGGTTGAAGGGTCAGTTGGTGGCTGCTGACGGTCAGCGTGGTAGAGCTTCAGCTTCCCCTTAATCCCCTCCGACCCTCTCTCTCCTCCCTGGCAGGATTCTCTGTAATAGATGTAATTAGAGCAGCCGTGGCACAAACAGTACAGCTCTGCTGATCCCTGTCCTGTGTTTTCTGGCAGAGCACCTGGCTTCCCGAGAACAGATGCCATTTCCACTGTACTTCACGAAACAGGTGGTTGTCAAACGAGGTACAACCGGGGACATTGTCCAGTAGTTCCTGTGGCTATAAAAAAACCCACCCTCGGCACCCATCCGCCACGCACCGGCTGGATTGTTCCAGAAGAGGTAGGAGCAAATCCTGTGGCTTAGCCTGGCCTTCCCTTTGATGGGTTGTTGTGAATACAGCAATGGGAGAAAGGCACATGCCTTAATGCAGGAGGCTGTGACCTTCCGTCGTTCTCTGGGTATCGTGGCTGCCATTTTGCCTTCCTGTGGAGAAAAGCCAGATTTTGTGATGTGGATATTGGGATGGCTTCTGGGGGGAAGGGGTGGGGGTGGGGGGGGGAGATTGGAAATGTGTTGCTGGTATCTGCAGCCGCTGTTTCACAAGCTGTTGGTCTCCTGTCTCCTGGAGGTACATTAAATAGGTGTTTTCATTCATGAGATTTTGGTAGGAGCGCTCAGTAACCCAAATAAGCCCAGGAAGAGAAGGGGCAACCAGTGAAACTTGACAGCCAGGATGTAGGGACTGTCATGGCTTTGGTCGGTCCCCGCTGGGATACTTCAGGGCTGCAAAGGTGTCAGGGCTCACAGCCAGGCATGGGCTGCAAGAGGGCTGTGCAGCCACCGAAACGAAGCAGAAAAAGGAGTTGGGAAGATGTCCTTAGCTAGGAATTAGTTGGAGTTGTCACAGTAAGCTCTGAAGGGTGACGTGGAATCAGTTGCTCTGTACGTGGTTATTGGCAGATGATGAATGTAGCTTGATGATCCACAAACGCGATTAGATGATGTCTAGGAAAAGCGTTGTCTGTCTTCATTCTGCGCCTGCTTCGCTTGAGCAGCGCAGGGACCAGGCTGCACGTGTGCCAGGAGGCCACAGAGCTGTGATAGTGGCCACTGCCGGCGGCGTTGTGCCCCGCTGGGAGTCCCTGCCCTCAAATCTGATGCTTTTTCTGCAAATTTCCCTGTTTGGGTGGGTCTCACCGTCTGCTCTCTAAGGTTTGGCACTGCGAGCTGCTCACATACTGCTCTCTGATGGGGTTGGGCAGGTTTAATTCGATAGATAGTGCTGTTTATTGAGCTGACATCAGAGCAGATGCTTTAAAAAGAGGGAGCGCGTTTAACAAGCACTTCATTTTTCCCTCTCTGGCCACTGTGACCTTCAAAGTTGGAGAAGCCCTTTGGGGCAGGGTGGCTCCGGTCCAAGAGGAGAAAGCCCAGCCCGCTGCTGGCATTAAACTCCGGGAAATCAGACTGGAACATGAGGAGAGAGGATTTCCCAGTATTTCCAACTGTGACCTTCAGAGCTGGGCAGACGTTAGCGTTAAACTCATTAGGGGCGGAGGCCTTTCCGTGACCCCGCATGGACAGCTCCCCCCCCCCCCCCATCCGGCTTCCCTGGCTGACCGGAGGCGGGGGGATAGGAGTGTTCCCGGGGGTGCCGAGGAGCCCGGTGGGGCTGGGGGAGGAGGAGGAGGAGGAGGAGGAGGAGGGAGGGAGGCAGGCTGCCGCGCATGCCTGCGGCGGGCCGTGCCCCCCGCCCGGGCGAGGCTGGGCTCGGCGCAGCCGTCTCCGGCCGGCGGTGCGCAGGGAGCTGCGCCCCCGCGCAGCGTTGCGCGGCTGCCCGCCCCACCACCACCACCACCCCCGCACCTCCCGGGGCCGGGACGGAGAACAAAGAAAAGGGGTGCGGGCGGCGGCGGGGCCGCCCTGAGCAGCGCCGCTCCCCGCAGCCACCTGCTGCTCCGCGCCCCGCAGCGCAGCGGGGCGGAGGCGGCGGCCGCGCCCCGGCGGGAGCGGAGCTGTCCGGGGCTCGGCCCTGTCCGTGGTGCTGCCGCCTCGCCGGGGGCTGCCCCCGCACACGCCCCCGCATCCCGCACACCCTGCCGCCGCCGCCACCGCCTGCTCGCCCACCGGCGCAGCCCCCGGGCATCCTGTTGCGCCGCGTCCACAGCCCCAGGAGGGGAGAAGCAAGCGTTTCTTTTCCGAAAGAGCCTCTGCCCAGGTTGAGATGCGCTCGTGGCGCCGAACAATGGCTGCGCTGCCAAGGCTGGTTTGTGCCTCTTCGGTCGCGTTGGTGCTCTGGGGTAGGTGCTTCCATTCCTTCTTGTCTTCAGCCAGGTTTTTCCACAAATGTGGTGCTTGCCCCTTGCAGGATGCTTCTTTAAAGAACCGAGTTTCCTAGCAAGGTTCCCTTAACGGTGTCAGGGAGACCAGCCTTCTAAGTGTGGGGTTTTGTTGTTGTTGTTGTTGTTTACAAGTGGAGAAGGAAATTACATTCGTGCAGAGTTAGTATGAATGCATTGGAGGTGATGTGAGCAGATAAAATACGGTACTGCTAAGTAGACTTACGGCACAAAGCGTGTGCTTTAATACGTATGCAAGTTCTATACTGTTTCCCATTTGCTGCTGATTTGAAATGTGCAATGTAATTTAACATTTAGTTGCCTCGGGGAGGATGTGCAAACCGTTACGCGGTGTGTGTTAGTGCTCGTTTTCCACACAGTCTGTATAAACTAGAGTCAGTTGTTTTATTGCGATTTTTCTTCCACCACCAAGAAAAGGTTGGTTAGTTTTGCCCGTTTCGGCTACGTTTGATGTGCACGCGTAGGTACAGCTCCGTGTGTGGGTGCTTTTCTGTGTCTATGTATCTAATTTAACCAGAGTAAAGCACCATCCAGTAGCTGCTGTTTTATTTCTCCCAGAAAGCTGGTGAGGGTAGTACGGGAGAATTGGAATCTGGCTCTTTCCAGGATAGGTCCTGGGATAATAGAGCGCTTGAGAGAGTGGGTTAATGGTATCTGAGAGGCTGGGGAGGAGGGAGCAGCCAAGCAAAGTCAGCATCTCCAGTGAGCTAAACTCTAGGCTTTGTAGACAGGTTTGGAAAGGCAGAACCCAGTATTGTTTAGCCCAGGGGACAAATGTCAGCAGGGATTTAATCTGAGATGTGATGCTGAAGCATTCCTTTTCTTTTTTTTTTTTTTCAAGCATTAAGCTTCATAGACAAATGATTTTTTTTTTCTTATTTGGGAGAGCAGTATTTTATAGTGCAGATCTGATTGGAAGCGTTTTGAACGGGAACGCGTGTAAAATCAATAACTCCTCCTGCTGCCAAATTTACTGGAGTCCAAGCCCCTTGGTTCCCAGTATTGCTTATGAAACCTAGGAATAGGAAGGGTGGCAAATCCTCCCAGTTTGTTTTGAACACAGATTAAAACATCCAGATCTTTTAACTTAGCACAAAGAGCGAGCTGTTCCTCCACTTTCTCTCCTACCAGCCTGAAATTGCTACTGTAACAGCAGCACGCTCAGCAGGCACGGGAGGGAAGGAACAGTGCTTCTAAAGTGGCATTAATTACTATGGGAAAAAATTAAAGTTGTGGCAAAGCAGATGCTGTAGAGGTGAATCTGCATGAAGTGATCACCCTCTGTTAATTATTATGAATTATTTATATCTCAGAAAAGGAAGCTTGGTAAAATTTGGCATTTGAGTCTTATCTGTTGTCAGAGGGGGCTAGTAATGAATCAAATGGTTTTCCATCAGGGATGATGGGATCATAAATGCCAAGATGTGGATAACTGATGTCTCTCCGATTCTGTCTTACACTTCTTCTCTGCTGCTCCTTTTCCCTAGCCGGTTTTTGTTCTGCAGTATGTGTGGAAGTTCCATCAGAGACAGAGGCTGTCCAAGGAAAAGACATGAAGCTACTCTGCATCTCCTGCATGAAGAGGGAAGAGGTCACAGCCACCACGGTGGTGGAATGGTTCTACAGGCCAGAGGGTGGCAAAGATGAACCTGTATGTATGCCTGGTAGCTGAGCCCTTGTTTTCATAGATCTTATTGTGAAACACAGCCCAGTGAACTCAGGTGGGAGAAGCCAAAAGGTATTTATGAGAGTGTAAGCTTGTCCTGTGGCAGGATACCCAAAGAGGACAATATAAAGGAAGGAGAGAGACACAAATAAGAATAAAAGGCTTTCTGCCACATGGAAGAGAGAGGAGCTTTAGAGTTCAGCTCCAAGCTGCAGATCTTCACAATTTCTGCAGCATTTTCACCTGGAGGTTCCACAGACCAATTTTGGCTAGTAACTAAAGTGTCTTTTCCTCACTTAGCTGATGTCCACGCTTGGGCACAGCATGAACTTGTGGCAGGTAAAGCTGGAATCTGTTGTTGAGTTCAAACATTTGGGGTCATGCGTACGTTAATGTGAATTTCCAGTCTCATTCCTTGAATATTTGAAGTCTAGAATGTAAGGAAATCAAGAAGGGAAACAGAACTATTGAGTGACACCTGGTACCCTTGGCCAAGTCTCCCTTCTTATGATGCTTCTGAGTCCCAAAGCTGTTCTCTGGAGGTTAAATTGGGCTCTGGCAAATCTGCAAGACAGGATTTACTTCTTTCTGCCTCAGAGAAAGCAGGGGTGTCCTGACTGTGGGAGGATCTCTGTGAGTTGTTTGGAGATGTGCCTGCCAGGAAAAGGAATTTCAGGGTGAATTAAAAATGGGAATTGTACAGATGAGGGACAACTGGAATTCACGAAAGAATGGTAAAGCAATGAATAAGATTAAGGTTGAGTGCACATGTTTCTTTCGAGCTATTCTGTCTGTGTATGGAGCATTAGATCAGTGGTGGCTTTTTGTTACAATTGAGCAGGGCCAGGCAAGATGACAGATTCCCCTACTGGCTGGGAATTACTGGGCTGCACTAAGGAATGAGGTGGGAATTCATTTTCAGTGACCTGAGTGATCGATTTGCCGGTGGCAACCAAAAGAGTGCTGAGGAAAGTGAACTGGGGTGGGCAGTTAAATGATGGTCAGCCAGAATCTTGCAAGAGATGAGGCCTGCAAAAGCCACCCAGTTCTGTTCTTCTGAGGTACGGTTTTCACACTGTCATAATTATCCTGCAACACTTCCATTTCAGCTGAATCCCCTGGGGCTTACCAAAAGTGACTGTTTGTCTTTGCTGTATTTATTCTGGTTCCTTCTTAAGATGATCTTACATGGAGTGACCGACAGGCAAGGCACGGAGACTGCAGGATCCTAGTTTTTTAGTTTCATTGCTGATCTTTTGTGTCATTGTCCACATGTGTCTCTGTTTTTTGAACTCCATGATGGAGATAATTCAGTTTTCTGACTTACTTTAAGCAGTCTGAGATTTTGAGGTAGGGCTGATAGAATATGAATATCTGCTGTTACTAAGGAAGCCATAGCACAGAACGTGTGTAGCTAGAGGAGGATGTTGTGCATAGGCTGTGGTGTTGCCCGAGATAAGAGTCAGTGGTTAATTGTAAAATCCCTTCATGTTTCTTCACAGATCTACGATTACAGGAACAAGAATTTCCGTGAATTTCCAAGCCGCTTCAGTGGTCGGTTACAGTGGAACGGGAGTAAAGACATGCAGGACGTATCCATCACCGTGTTAAACGTGACCCTGAACGATTCGGGTGTCTACACCTGTAACATCACCCGGGAGTTTGAGTTCGAGATTCACCGGCCTCTCTTCACCAGCTCCAGACTGATCCACCTCACCGTGGTGGAGGAAGGTATGAAGGACGGGCCGAAAGCATGTCCTGCCTGAACTCGCTGTGGGTGTTGTCATCCAGGGATAGAGTTTTTTATTGCATTGCAGGAGAGGGGACACTGGGCTGCCAGATAACGGTGTGTCTTTGCCAGCAACAGACACGGCACAAGGTTCAGGAGGAAAGACCTGCATTTTGTTTGCCAGCTGCAGCTTCTGTTTAGGCTCAGGGTGGTTGAGGGTGAATGTGGGAAGGTATCGCAAGCTTGGCAGGCTGGGACAACAGCTGGGAACAGCTGGGCAGGTGCAAGAAGCAGGCAGAGGATTCCCTGCTTGGAGGCCTGGCTTCTCCCCTGCTGGCTCTGGGATGCTACAGCACAGCCTTGGCCAGGGTACCGCAGCAGCGGCTTCCCTGCTTGCGCCCCCTCCCTCCTGGAACGACTCCTTCTCCATTTTGATATCAGTCCCTTGCTTCCACCCTCTCCCAATCCCTTCTTCCCTCTCCAGTGCTCCCCAGTCTTTCTGTTCCTCCTGGTTTCGCTCAGTTCACTGCTGAAATCCTGGCTCGTTAGAAATCAGTGGGAATTCTGTTCTCTTCAGAGAGGCACAAGAGCCTTTAGCCCTCATGTTTTTCTGCTGCATCTTCCCTTCCCTTCTTCCCCACAAGCATCTCTGTGTTTTGATCCCTTTCAAACCGCTGGCAGCACAATAACAGGCAAGTAGCACCAGCGAGGGGGATGCACAAAAGGAAACAAAGTGTGAAGATGAGATAGGCTAACGGTGAGCAATCCCTGCGAACGTGTGGGTGGCAGAGAATGCACGACACGCTCCAAGCCCGTGCGTGATTCCACTGGAAACACACAGTGGGATCGTTACTGGCATATCCCTTTGGCAGCTTCACCCTTTTCTTCTTTTTTGGTCCCCCTCACAGTGTAGTGTCATCTGGGTATCTCTGGCAGGGGGGGTTAGGAAGGATGACACGGGGTGGAAAGCATCAGTGGAGCTGTAGCTGCACCTAAATGATCAGAGTTTATTGCATTTTCTTAACAGCTGGAGAAGACTTCACCTCGGTCATCTCTGAAATTATGATGTACATTCTGCTGGTCTTCCTCACCTTGTGGCTACTGATCGAGATGGTCTATTGCTACAGGAAAGTCTCTAAGGCAGAGGAGGCTGCCCAGGAAAACGCGTAAGTGTGAAATCTCTCCGGATGCGAGCTGTTCTGCCAGGGTTCTTCAGGTGTCTCAGCCCAGATCAGACTGCAAGAAGACTGAGCTTTGCTATTGCACGTTTCTAGCTGATGTTTGCTATGTCTGGAATCTTTGCAGTGTTTAGGAGTACCAAAAGAGACAGGGAACTTGTACGATGAGGGACAGTGCACCAGGTAGGGAGGGTGGCCATGGTGTGTGGGATCCCAAAGTGAGCTGTGTGGATACGCTCTCCTGGAGGCCCTGTTTTCGGAGATGTGGCTCTCACCTGCAGTTGACACAGCATTTTAGACTGTGCCATTCCCATCTTTCTGCATACTTGGCTTGGGTGTTTGTACACAGTAGGAAGGCTGTTTGTGTAGGATTTTACGGTAGGGAAGACTCAGTGTCTGTTCCTGACTCTGCCAAGGAGAGTTTCCTGCTGTGAGCATCTTCTAGAGGCGACATTTGTTACCTTAGAGATCCTAAAGGTGAACAAACCTGGACTGTTTTTAGCCCTTGAGGTTATGCTTTCCTCCTTCCTTCCCACTACAGGACAGACTATCTTGCGATTCCATCAGAAAACAAGGAAAACTGTGCCGTGCCTGTGGAGGAATAGCGGAAAGGAGTCAGTGGAACAAACGGCACCAAGGTAAGTGCTGAGGATACAATCACTGCTCGTGTCAGCCCTTCGGCAGCCACTGTGGGTTAAGCAAGTGTGGGGCTGGAGAACAGGCGGATGGCATCAGGCTGTGCTCCTTCTGGAGCTTTCCCAGTGCCCTTAGGAGCAATACAGGTATCTTTAGGTGGTGGGTGCACTCATACTACTTTAAACCCCTGACCAACACACACGTTCGCTTTCAGGCCATGGTGTAATTACTCCTTTGCCTGTTCCTGTGGAGTTGGGAATAGTCAGTGTCCCCTGCAGATGGGCAGCTGTGATCAGGAGGAATCTCCAAAGGAAGCCTCTACTAGGAAGGACTTTGTGTGCAAAACACTACAATCTAGATCTTTTAAAGCTGTGTAAAGTCCTGTCAATTACGATGCTAATTACATCACAATCCTCACTTCAGTAAGGTCGAATGACTGGTGCTCCAAGAGGAATTCTCTCCCTTGCAGGGGCTCTGAAGACAGAAGGACCGTGTCCTGCCAGCCAGGTTTGAGGGGGAGCTCTGCGCCGTCGGGAGGAAATACGGGGAAGTGTAAATTCTCTTCCATATGCCTTGGACTCTGTACAGGCTTGACTTTGGCCTCATGACTCCATTCTGAGCTGCCAGCCCATTGCTAAAGGACTCTTCTTTTGAAGCATGCTGAGCAAAGGGCTCAGGGGTGTGGGTAGCACGGCTCCTTCCCAAGTTTCAGTCCCATCATCACCTTACTGGCTTTGTAAATGTTAAGTGTCATTTCTTAGCTGCTGTCACCGCCTTTATTTGCTAAATACGCTAGTTCTCCATTGCAGAGATAAAGGGTATGTATGTCATGTTACTCTGACCTGCAGGACTGGGAGTGAGGTCATTTATACAGCCCGAGCAGGGGAATTAAAACAGGAATAAATTAATTAATTAGTTGTTAACCGTAGACTTTGGGCTCTGCCATGCACAGGCAGGGTAGGGTGAGGACTATAATTTATCAGAATTGATGAAGATGAGTAGTAGGAGGGAGAAGTCCTTGTGTCACGTCCACACTTGCTTCTGGAGGAGGGAACTGAGAATATAGAACCTGAAGCACTGCTTTGGGGGAGGAGTGTGACGTAAGTATCAGAATCCCCTATGCCCCCCATCCCCTTCCGTTTAGCAAGTGCCAGAATTCTTAGTTCCGTCCCTCTGCCTTGTGTAGCAGGTTTGCTCCTCAAGCACCCAGAGACACAGCCACAGGAATAACCCACGGAGCCGCCTCCTGCAACAAGGGGCAAGCTGGCAGGACGAGGTTTGCAGTTCACTTCTTCCTGGGGGAAAGCCCCGAAAAAAAAGAAAAAAAAAAGACAGCCTGATGCAGGTAGGCGAGTAAATAGGATGTACAGCCCTCACGGGGAAAGGATGGACAGCTTTGTAAAATGGTAGGACTTTGTGTAACTGCGTCTCAGTCTTCTCATACTATAGTGTAGCACCACCTAGAGGAACAGACAGAAAACACTTGGTTTTTCCTAGTTAATCGTAATTCTTTCTTGTGATAGTTCATCACTGGTTTTGACTAGTCAGCACTCATCGTAAATGATCCCCTCCTGCACAGGAATCACGCTGTAAGTTCAGTGTTTCCTAGGCAGAGTAAAATTTATTCTGTGTCCTCAAACACAGATCACTTGAGCTCAACAACCAGGACTATGAGGCAAAGAAAAGGCAGAAACATTGGCCGGGGTGGAATTGTACCTTAAGACAAGATGGGAGAAGGTTTGGTTTTTTCCATATAGCAGATGTTGGTACATCCCTGCTGCAATGGAGCCTGTACCGCTTGCCAGAGGTGACAGATTTTGCTACACTGACTGCTTTTAAATAGTTAGAGTGCTTGTGAACCCAGGCATGCTCCCTTCCCACCTGCGGAACCCCCTCTGCTTTGTTCTGCTGCTTGTTATGTGTTGCTACAGTCACAGAAATGACTCCATTTGTAAGTCAGGCCCAGGCCAGATTTCTAACTGGCAGTTGTTCAAAATGCCTTTTTTTTTCTTTAGAGTGGGTGTCAACTTTAGTAAACTCCTACAGTGCAGTCTTCACGGTGGGATTGCTCTCAAGGCCAGAGCCCAGCCTGGCAACCCCAGTACATTTTCCAGATGAAGCACTTTTGTACCCTGGGCACCGCTTCCTTAAAAACTAATATCCAAAAGAGGAAAAACCAGCTCCTTTTCTAATCCAGCTGTATGTCTTCATTTTCCCTACCCCAATTTGCCTGGCCTCGGGGCAGTTTTGGGCATAATCCTAACTCTAAACCCTCAGCAAGAGAGGAGGGATGAGGTTCTAACTCCAGAGTTGCTGTCACTGGCCGTGGCAGTGATGCCCGTGGTGATTTTTAGGTAAGGGCACGTAACCTCGCTCCCACTTCATCTCTGCTCCTCGGTCCCCGTGAGGCGCTGATAACCCTCTGGTGTCATAACGGTCAGTCAAAAAAGGAGTAAACTGAGAACTTCTGGAGAGCTCCCTCAGGGGGTAAAGAAGGGCCGTGCTCTAGTCCTGCACTTTCTTACCTGCATCTTCTCAAGATGCTTTGTTTTGGACATACCTTTCACTTCTCCAGTTCCTGCAGACAGAGATGACTACTGCCCTGTGTTGTTCTAGGCAGGAGAAAACAGTGTCTAAATTTTGCTCAAGATTCTTAAAAAAAAATGTAAGAAAAAAGGGGGTGGGGTGGGGGGTTTTTGAGGGTGGTGTTAAAAGGCAGGTTGTGTCCTGGAAGAGACGGTCCTGGTTGGTCTCAAAAGACTCTCTCTGTATTGGGAACTGACAGAAGAGACTTTTAGAACAGGCAGGATAATAAAAAGAACAAAGCACTCACGAGTCACGCTGTTTGTTTGATAGATTTTTTTTTTTCTTTTTTTTTAATTTATACCGTACTTCCATTGTACTAGCTACTTTACATTAAGGTTTGGCTGCATAGCCTTTACAATTCCTAGGTTCTAGCAGGTAAGTTTCAGTATCATTTTATCGCGTTTTGCGCACAGCGCAAAGTTTATGACAGTTAGACAACTCCTAAAACAGAACCACGCTTCCTCCCCCACCCCACCCCACCCCTCCCTACGGCTCACATTAGCACTACAGGCGCCAGCAGCCCCCCCCGCCGCCCCCGGCTCTGGTGGTGACACCCAGAAGGGAGGCACGTGCCTACGGGTGATTGTATGACCCACTCCTGTTCCACGCTGGCGCGAGGCCACCCTCCTTAATTCACGGTTACGCACAGCAATGGGGGTTGTGGGATCCAGGGCCTCGGGCGGGGAGGACACGCTCCAGGTTTTTAGCAGCTTTATCCGACCCTGGAGCACGTGACAGATGACCTGCCGTGAGGATGGGAACGTCCCAGAGATGCCACAGCCACACGATGCCACTCCCGGGCGGTGGTGATGCTGCAACAAGGGTTCTGCTGCTCCTCCCTCCCCACTGAGCTCGTCGCGCCAAGAGCCAGGTTAGTGCTTCTGTGTCTGTTAAGTGCTATTACAAGGGAGGTGGGCTCACGGAGACGGGGAATGATGTGCGTGTGGCACAGGCTCCACCTCTTTCTGGATAAAGTCACTGTTTCCTAACAGTCGCTCTCCCAAATCCTAGTGCCGCTGGGGCGGATTGGGCCAAAACTGAGACACGACCAAATGGCTCTAGAACCTGAGCTGCACGTTGGTTTTATTCCCTAACTAGTCTCGGAGTTTGGGTTGGGGAAGGTGGCCATTTAACATTAGCAATGGAATTGGCCTAAATGAGTGAGGTAACAGAAACGGCCAGAGGAGGTACCTCCCTGAGCCATGTGCAAATATAATTCCTTCAGCAGAAGGAAGTCCTTTTCCCTACTGAAAAAAAAAAAAAATAAAACACATTCACTTAAAGAGCATACAGACTGCGGCGAAGAAAGGCAAGCAGGGACAGCACCAGGTCAGGCCATCTATGACACGGGGAATGATTGTCCAGCAGCAAAGGTGGGAGGGGAAGGGGAAAAGCCATAGCAAGCACTGCAGAGGCTGTGTGGGAGAGGAGGGCATGGCACGCCACTATCCATGCTGAGAGGGAAGCCCATGCGGTCTGGCTAGATGGGGAAATAATCTCAATCGGCGGTTGATCAAGACAGGAGGAGATTATTTGGCCAGTGTGCACATCTAGAAAAAGAAAGGTATTATGGCACAGAGAGACTCGTGCTGTAGAGCCGGCAAAGCACAGAGAGATCAGAACGTGCCAGGCAGGGGAATGGGCCAGAGAGTCTGCATGGTCACGGCTCAGAAACTCCACCAACAGCAATGTTGTGTGAGCCACTTACCTCGGGTGCTTTGGTTTCAGTCCCTGTTTGGAGTATTGTTTTAAGCAAGCCCCTGGCGAATATTGTAACTAGTGCTGAGACTGTCTGAGACTGAGAAAAGACTAAACCAGAGGCCCCATGCAGCAAGTCTGGCAGAGATCCCATGGGAAAGATCTCTTCGGAGCTCAGCACAGAAAGCCCAGGTCTGTCCGGAGCTGTGGGATGGCAGCAGCTGCCCTGACAAACAGGACAGGATTGCCTCCCCTGAGCCAGGCACTCTTGCTTTAAAGTGTTTATTACTGACTCTGCTTTTCCACCTACTGTCCCACCTCTTGATTAGGAAGTGGGTAGCCACTAACCTCTCTTTTGCAGCTCATTCTGCACAAGGTCTTTTTAGGGTTGGACACCATCTCCACCAGTCTGTCCTAGAGCTGGCTGGTAGGGAGGCTGCAGGTTGCCTTCTCTGTCTTCTCTATTGAAGTGCCTTAGGATCACTGAAAGATGATGGAAGTACAGGTCTGAGAAGGCAGAGCTACTAGGAAAGGGAGTGGGATTAAGGCCGTGGGACACACAAGTACTGTAGTCACCAAACCAGCGTGTGTGCACACCCTTCTGACACGGGGAGAGCCAAAGCGTGAGGTTTGCAAGTGCGTCCTTCACTGAGCCTTGGTGTATCACAGGCGCCTTCCCATCACCTTTGTGTCTGCACAGAAATGACTGGAGCAGATCTAAAAGGGCTGGTTTCAAGTACTCGGGTCAAAAGCTTCTGCAGCAATTATCTGGAAAACAAATTTGTACCTTCTTGTATTAAAGGTAGGGAAAAAACACGTATGTAGGTACATGGTTTAGTGCTGAGGAGACAAGTGGCTTGAAGAGTCTGTCCCCACCTACACCCAGGTGAGTTTCTGAAACTAAGGGGGTCTGTCTGATAAGAACACGGATGAAGCTTTCAGAGGGGATGCGGCAGTGCAGGCAGCAGCGTTTCAGAGGCAGTTTTGTGCCACGGCTTTAAATCCAGCAAAGCATCGTGCTTTGAAAACGTGCCTCTTTCAATCTGGGGTCATGTCTGTAATAAAGGTGTTACCTATCTCTTGGGTTTGCCTTTATTACATCTAAAGCAGACAAGTGGGGTCAGGGGGGGTCAGTGGCTGCCCCAGACTGTGAGCTGTGGGTAAATGCGTGCTCTGTGTCAGCAACACAGCTGGGATGTGTTAGGGGAGATAGAACTCATGTGACTTCTTTATCTTCTCCCAAAGGACTTAAGGGAGCCACAAAGGATTTATGTAGAAGTTAGTATCAGTTAATATCAACTAATAGTGAAGTTTTCTGGCTTAAGTGTGCCTTGGATTATCAGTTAATAGTTGAGCACCCAAAAAGCACAGTTATCCAGTTAAGTCATAGCCAACTCCTGTTCTTATTATTGCAGGCACCTTTCTCTCTTTGAAGTGGAATGTGCAGCCCCAGCCATGCCCCTGTTCTGGGCACATGCTTCCAATACTGCCTGGAGTAACCTCTGTCTTCTGGTCCTCACTAGATACGTTTGGTATCTACTTCAGGAATGCACGACTGCGTAGCAGTGATCCAGGTCTCACAGTCACTTTGAGCTTGTCCCAGAGGCTGTAACCCAAGCACCTCTTTCAAGGTAAGCATTTGAAGGCATGTATTTATCAGACATGTATCTGTCAGAAGTGAGATTGTGTCAAGCTGAGATTAGTGAGGGTATTCTTCTCCCTATACAAACAGGTCAGATACATAGGCAAATCAGAGCCTTCTGTCCCCTCTTCTCCCTCCTCCCAATACATACCATCCTACTTGGCAAGAATTAGGCTATAGCTGTTAGCATTAGTTTGCATGCTTGGCTGGAGAAATGCTTTCTTAAAACTCTCTCTTGTATTTGTTCAGATTCTGCAAATGGAAAGGCAGCTGCGCTCACCTGGCAGATAGGCAGAAGGGTCAGAGAGAGGACTTGGCAGGGAAACGCGTCTGCGAGGTGCTATAAAAACATCCTGCCATTGACGTGGGATTCCTGGCACAGGTAAGCAAGGAACAAAGTGAAACCCTGACAATAGAAGCCAAGCTACTACTTGGCTGTGCCTGCTCGTGGAAGGCAGAGGTGCCACCCCCTGTAAGGTTACTCAGCCTTGCTCCTAGAAAGCGTTACTAATTTCTTCTGGAAATGTAATCATAAACTGGCAGCGCCCAAAATTGTCTGTGGCTGCAATAGGAATTAATCTGTTGCCTGGGACTCGGCTGCAGAAGGAGGCGATTCCTATTGTATCTCTTCAGAGGAGGGAGAAAACACACCGAGGTCTTGTTTAAGTCCTCACCTTTAGTGCCTTTGTGGGTTCTGCCGTAAGACCTTGCTTTTTTCTCTTTTATTACTAATGTGATAAACTAAGAGGCAATAGAAGATCAGAAATCCTATCCAGCTCCAAGCCAGACTTGCTGCCAAATAGCAAAAAGAAATAACTGGGAAGGGGAGAAAAAAAACCCTAAGGCCTCAAAGAGAATCCTTCCTCGGTCTGAAGGGCGCTGCTTGTACAAGGTTGTGTTTGGTGACCACCACCCTTAGTTTACTGAAGGATTTAATGTGTGTGAGGAGATGTGTCAGACATGTTAAACCCAGGTTAAAGTAATGGGTGAGCAGAAGGAATATTAGTGCTTGTTAGAGCTGCCTCCGCGTGGCCTGGTGTGAATGTAACGGAGCTTGTGCAATTCTATCTCTAAGGCCAAGCCCAAGGAAGCAGTGTCGCTGGGAACATCCAGAACGGAACGCGATGGCAATCTGGAAGAATGCTGCAGAGGGAGAAGGATGCACGGATGAGCAAATGGATTTCTTGCTTCCATAACTAGCAGGAGAATGTGAAACTGGTAAGAAACTAACTCTGATCACTAGCATTTATTCTCAACCCTCTCGGACAGTTGAGTTTCTCTGTCTCTTGTTGGGTTACGTCTGTCTATGTACAAAACCCTCCCGGCCAGGTGGCAGAGACCCCACATCCCAGGTTTCTCTCTCAAGATGTGGCTACCTTCTTCTGTGGCGTGGGCATGGAGGCGAGCACAGGGCTTCCTCTCTGTCTTCTTTCTTGGTGCTTGGAATTAAATTCTAGAAGATGGGGAGCAGGGGATTTTTCTGTGCTTAGCAATTGTGGGAGTGACTAATGGAGAAACAGGACTCTTGGCCAGTGTGGCAAGTCACAGCGGGGAGTCGGGGCCCTCCTGTCGCAAGATAAGCCACAGAATGCCCTTCTCAGGCACTAGCACCTCAGTATCATTGTACAGTAACCATTTCAGCAGCCTCCCTGGAAAAAACTCAGGGAGCAGTACAGTAGTCAGCAGCATTAAATTAAATAAATAGTCATAAATACACATTACTTTCTAGTTGCTGAGGTCTGTTTTTCCCAGCTGTACCTTGCTTTCACACTCAAAATGTCTTTCTGATAACCCCTCTTCATCCACGCTCCTTCAGGTGCAAGTTGTCTTCTGCGGGACGTGTTGTGTTTAGCAATTGGTCACGAAAATTGTAGGCGGGCTGGGAGAAATGAGCGGGTTACTTCCATATCCATTACCTTTCCCTAACTGGAATGCACGAGCCAGAGGGTGTGAGGGTTTTCCTTCGACTCCGCTGTGTCACCCAGCTGTGCAGATGAGAGCTTCTAGTACAGAGATAAGAAAACCACTTACTCACTTTTACTTCTCCTGCTTTTTCAGTGCCTGCTGGAGCCAGAGACAACGGATGAACCGTTGGCATGAGGGGAATATGCAGCTGACTCCCTACTGCTATTCAGAAGGTGGAAAAATCCCGGCGTTGAACAAGCTGGAGATGGAGGACCTCACATGTCACCTAATCTACCTGGCTGGGTAAGATGAGAAAGCATTTATTAAACATTCCATCAAGCACCTGCGTCCCAACCAGTCACAGTGGCATTTGGGACGCTGCAGCCTCGCTGCCCCTCTTCCTCATTTGGCTGTTAATGGGAGGCTGGAATAATCCTCCAGTCAAAATTCATATTGGCTTTTTAACACAGCTCTGCCACCTAAATTGCTTAAAGAGCAAATGTTTTGCTTATGAGAGAGACCAGGGAGATGCCTCACACAGTGGACACTCCTCCAGCTCTATCCTGCCACCCAGTTATGGTACCTTTTTTTTTTTTCTTTCTTTTTTGTTTCTTTTTTGTTCTTTTTTGTCCTTCCTAACCTCTTGCTGGACCTTGGGAGGCCTTGTTGCTATATAGATGCAGTCAAGTAAATATCCACAGTGATGGCTGTTGCTATATAGATGTAAATATGCTATATAGACATGTAAATATCCCAGGGAAGGAAAGGAAGTTGTTCTTACTCTTCCTAATTTTTTCCCCCAGAGTTTCTAAGGCTAAGGTAAGGGCTGGGTGGTATGAGCGAAATGGTCTGGCAGACCAGGGGCAGGATGGACATTTGCTGAGGAGGGTAGGGGGAACAATTGCCAATAAATACTAATTTTGGTTTTCTTTTGAAGTTGGGGTACCCCCCTGTCATGGGAAGTCACACAGGTAGTAGCCCTTTCAGCACCGATGTACATCTTCAGCACAGGGATGGCTTAATGGCAGGGGCCCAAGCACATAGAAAGCAGGTACTACAGAAAACATAAAGGGGACACTGTCAAAAGGAACAGAAGTGTCATTTCTGTGGTGTGGCTCTCCTCCATACAGGCACCTTGTAGGCAGGTTCTCCCCTCCCCACCATCTCCTTGGCCATTAGTGCAGTATCAATACCAGGAGGTGGCAAACTGGTGTTTGGAGAAAGCATTTCAGCTCGTTTACATTCTGTGCTTTGCTCTCTGAACCAGGCTGGCTGGCGCAACAGCAAATTGTATTTCTGCTCCAAGAAGTACAGAAGGTGATTGCCGGTGAGATCTGCTCTCTACAGGCCAACAGCAATTCTTCCCGAGGCCTCCTCTGCAAACACGGAATAGTTCTGGAAGGGATTGACAGCGATTGCCAAAACCTCTCTGCCCTGAAGCCAGCAAGGTAAGGAATTGACAGTGTCCCCTTTGTATGTATAGATAAATACAGTCAATCAGGGACCTTCATGCGCAGGAAGGGATAGGGGGGCACTCACTCTGATGCTTCCCTTTGAAACAACAAAAACAAAACAGACGGACAGACAAACAGCCAGGAATATTACAGGAGTGGCGCCTGGCCCCGGGGGAGCGCACTCGGGCACGCCCCCAAGCGCACCTCAGTGCTGGGAGAGCACAGCCCTCCCCCCCACACACACACCACACTACCATCCAGACGCTCCATTTCAGCCAGTGTTGGAGGTCAATCCTTCCTCTCGATACGTAGGCTTATTTTTTTTTCTCTTAAAATCTGTATATAATATATATATTTATATTCTGTATATATATATTTTATATATATATATTTATATATCCTATTTACACATATTGCACACCGTCCTCTGGCCTCCTGCATTCCTGCCTGTTAGTGGAAACGTTTCCGTTTCTCCTCTGGATCTGACCCGAAGTCCCGGGACCCGATGCCATTCTGAAGGTTTATTAGAGAATCCTTCATCTGCAAGACAAGAAATTTCTCCGCTGTGACGGTACCCTAGCGGCGACAGCGCTTCCACGTCTCCTTCCCCATCGCTGCCTCCTCCTTCCGTGTAAGTATCGATACTGTAATTGTCTGGTTTTGGGGAGCAGCGTGTCAGGGCTGGGGTGTACAAACGGGGACTGAGAAGATGGGGTCCTGTGAGAGACAGTTCTCCAGAGGTGGGGGGCAGGATGAGGTAGGGGGTGAGCAGCTCTCTCCTTAGGGGAAAGCAGCTTTCGCTTACGAACTCTGGTCTAAGCAGCCCGGCGTACAACCCGCCTAGATATAAGACATGCTAATACAAGGTTTTTGGCCCTGTAGGATTCTCTCCTTCATGCGCATGGACCCCTGTGAGGTGACAGAAGCTGCGGTATCCTGCAAAGGGACCTGCTGCCCCCCACTAAGTCACAGGACAGATCTATAGGGCGACGCACCGGATGGACTACAGTGGGACCAGGTAAGGCTGAAGGATTGCGAGCGGGTGGCTGACAGGACACGGGGACCCTCTGGTCACGGCGCTAACTGGCTGTGTGGTCTCACCTGGTCTAGAAGCATCACCGAGGATTTGATGATCTCACGCCACTTTTGTAGCTCTGAGTCATGATACTTCTGCTGAGATTCTAGTAACTGGGCCCATTCTGTCTGAGACTGGGGTAACCTGTCAGGCAGAATATGAGCGAGAGTCAATCTAGGGGGAGTGCATAGCTTGTATCGGTTTCTGTCTAATCTTTGCACCCTAAAGGGGCAGCTTTTCTTGCGCAAAACTGCATTTAAATATGCTTAGTATTTTCCTGAATTGGATATTAGTATTTTCCTGAATTGGATATCAATGTTACTTTGTCTTACCCATGGTGAGTAAGTAATTAATTAATAGCAAAGATGCGTCTTTTTCAGAAGCTGTTGTAGTGTAGGTGGAACCGAAGGCCCGTTTGCCAGAGGGGACAGTGAGGACAGCAGGCTCTCTCTGCCTGGGAGATGCGTCCACTGACAGATGGCACCATGGGCTTTCTCTTTATTGTGAGCAAAGGCGGCACGGGCTCTCTTTCTAATGACAGGTAAGTGTCGGTATCAAGCCCCTCTCTTCAGAAACAATTAACCCTCCAGACCAGGGCTAGAGGCTGCTGAGTGGAGCCGCAGGGGGCAGCTGTGAGTTCTCAGGGCAGTGATGGGAGGATGCACGGGGCTGGGGCAGCTGCCAGGGCTGGTGTCCAGGGTAAATCCTGGAGGAGGCAAGTGACAGCAGGAGCATAGCGACGTGGCGTGTTGGCAGTTGGCGACAGCAGGAAGGCACGGCAAGCGGCACCCCACTCTGCCCCTTTCTCCTCAGAGGTATGACTTCTGTGTGCCCCCTCCCAGCTAAGATATAGAGCTATTTTCTAACAAAGCTTTTCTACTTGGTTTTGGGCTCTGTTACTTTCTAACAGCTCAAAGTCTTTCTGAAGTCTACTGTTTTCTAACAAAGCTAAAAAGTCTTCCCTACTTTGTTTTCTCTTACCTTTTTGGGGTCTGTTGGTTTCTAACAAAGCTAAAAGTCTTTCCTATTTTCCTTTCTGCTTACCTCTTTGGACTTTGCCGGTTCCTAACAAAGCTGAATCCCTCCTTTCAGGCTGCAGTAGAGATTTCCAGCCTCCCTGAGGGAAGTCCCTGTGTTGGCGAGAGCTCAGCTGCACCTACAGCTTCCTTCCTGGGTAAGTTCTTCCTTTCTCCCTTGCAAGGTCTAACTTGTTCCCCTCTTACCTTAGCAAAGGGGCAGAGCGGGGTGCCGCTTAGCTGCGCCAACTGCCTACGCTACTGCCGCCACTTGCCTCCTCCGGGATTTACCCTGGCCAAGCTATAGGCAGCCAGTCCCACGGATCCTCCCATCAGAGCCCTGAGGACTCCAAGCTGCCCTGCTCAGCTGGCTCCAGACCTGGAGGTGAAACCAAGAAATGTTAATTAAGCATGACAATAAAAAAACCTAATCCTACTGAAGAGTGTTTTCCTTGTCTGAGAGAGAAATGTTAATTAAGCGCGACCACAAGCAAAAACACATAGACCCCTTCCTCATGGTCAATAATCCTAGTCTCTAATAAATAAAATTCTACTACTACTAAACATTATTCTACTATTAATAAAAGCTGCTTTCCTTGTCTGAGAAAGAAACGTTAGTTCAGCATGACAATAAAAATCTAACACAAGTAAAACACATGGACCCATTCCTCATGGTCATTAATCCTACTATCTAATAAATAAAATTCTACTACCACTAAAGACTTCTTTCCCTGGCCGAGTGGAGAGGCTACATACTTAGGACCGGTATACTTTAAGGGGCCGCTGACTGTCCCTGCCCACAGAGAGCTGAAGTCTCAATAGAACTAGTTATGGAAAAAAATATCTTTGGAGCCTCCAGTGGAACACTCCTGAGCAGCCCCCACAGAGGGGTTCAGGGTACGTCCACCCCAATCATGGTTGTGACCTGTGCAGGGGGAGGGGGTACACCTACCTACATAATTTATCTCAGCACATGCATATTACCAGAAACATACAAATAGCACATTAAATTCTGTACTTAAATACTAAATTCTAGTGGTCCAAATAAATATAAAGAGAAAGCAGCAAAATCACTTAATGCTATTATAGGGAAAATAATAATAATTCCCTTCCCTAATAAGGAGAAATGAGAAAGTCCATCACATGAGACAAATCATACAAAAGAATGTCATCGTGACAGTAGCACATGGCCATGGATGCTTAAACCCAACTTAGCAAGGGAACAACTGGGACTGCACAGAAGTACAGCCAGAAAAGAGGACAAAACCACCTCAGCATGGTGGACTTGGGATGCTCTCAACCTCTGAAAATAGAGAAGAGACTATTCAGGCAGAACACCTTGCCCCTATGTACACTAAAAAAACAGCATTCACCTAAAAATGCCTGAAGGAATTCAAACCAAAATCGCCAGCCGTCATTATAACCAACCAACTATGGGATGTCAGGTCACCGCTGCCAGTGGCATCTACAACAGGGTGCTGTGGTGCACAGCCTGGGAGAGGCAGACTGGCAGCTCTGCCCTGGACAAGATGGGGGAGTCTATAGAATAATGAAGACCGATCACAACAATAAATTCTGTCTGATTGGAAGCTTTCAGCATGCTTTCTGCAAAAGGAAATGCTGCCATACAGCCTGGAGCTCTATGCATCCCAGCACACAGCAGGTGCATGCTACACTGAAACACAATGTCCAGAAAGCCTTGGACAAGGTCCCGTGCTACCAATTAGCAAAGAAACTAAATCAATCTGCAATCACACTTCACTTGCCATCTAGCACCTCCAGGGAACACTTAGGAGTGCCCTGTGCCCTCCCTCTGGTCTCTCTTCCTCTCACACTCCAACAACTTGCTGATACCTGAACCCACACCTTTCAGAACACACACCTAACAATTCACAAGCCCAAAGTCACCGAGTCCAAGGGGTTCTTTCTAAGACGCTGCTTTTCATACAGCCATCAAAGGAGGGGAGGTGACAACCTAGGCCCAAGACTGCAGAATATTCACAGAGCATCCATGGGATGTTGGGAAGAAGCAGAGGCTGCCTTAACTGACTGTCTTCTGCTGCAACTGTTCAGCAGTTTCAGATCTGGAAAGGTTGACAGCCCCACAGCTTCAGTTTAACTACCTGCTTCATCTAATTTATACAAATTTCTACAAAGGAAGCAATCTGCAAGAGAGCCCAGAGCTTGGGTGTTGTGGGAAAGCCTCTAACATCCACAGAACCATGTAAAAATAAGCAAAGACAAAGCAGGTGTGCCGGTACCTTTCCTGTAGCCGCAAGCCCTGCCATGCCGTGAGCGTTTGCGTGGTGTATTCCAACATCCAGAGTTTGTAGAACAGCATCATATTAAGAATGACCAGCAGCACCAGACTGGAAAGAAAGAAAACACTCAGTTTAGTAGGAGCACTTCGTAGCCCTCTGCCGGCCAGTCACACCTGGGAAAAAAATACCCAGGGCTTTAAGGTGGTGTCTGAGGCCCAAGTCCACGCTGTATGTGAGTGGGGATTTAATCTGAGTAAGGGTCAGGTGATCACAACCTAAAATTTCACCTTGTGGGAGAAATGTGTGAGCAAAAAAGATGGACGGAGAGAAAGAGAGGACTGACGGATCAGAAAGAACAGGGTGGGTGAGTGGATGAGCTGAATGCAGAGAAAGGAAGGGAAAGGGGAGGGTAAAGAGATAAAAAAAGAGAGAGACAGTACCTGAAACAGATCCTAATGGGAGCAGGGAAGAGAAAAGACGGAGGAGCTACAGGTTAGAAACAGACTGCCACAGAACAGGAGAAACTGGGCTGAGCGGAGAAGGGTCATAGACAGCGCAGAAGATCTATGGGGCGGGGAGGAGGGAAGAAAGGAACAGTGGGAAGAGAGGGAGGAAGGACAGACAAATAACTGTGTGCCTGTGACTGATGGTGAAATTCGCTCAGCAAAAGATGAGCTGCATGTAGCTCTGGCAGAGAAGCCCAGAGCTCCCCCCTGCAGGGCACTGCCTGACACATAAGCACAGGTTGCAGCCTGCAGGCACCCAGCCTGTCCCACTCCGGCCACACACAGCCATGGGAACACACCAGGGCTTGGACCAGACATTGTTCCTCTCCTCTCACCCCACCACCGCCACGCATGGGCACTGCCGCTCCTCCCGGCGGCCACACGCAGGGAATAGATTCCCAAATAACATCCTTGTGCCTGTCTCTGAATAGTGCAGCTATTTTGCTGGAAGAATGGCCCACTATCACCCATTTCAGTCAGGCGGATGGCCACTGGCCAGATGACTATTCTGGAAACATTCTGGAGGGCTCTCCGACCACTCCAAGCTAAGCTAGTGGCCTGTCAGGAGAGACTGTTATAAAGCTTTGTGCCTTCCTACCCAAAGTTTAATTGCGTCTCACCCATTTAGACACAGAAGATGGCACAAGGCTATCTTACCTTACTTATCATTCCAGCAACCAGCTGGGTTGCTGCTGCAACCCCCTGCAGTCTTTATCCCCCCATCCCGGGAAAAAGAAATGCAGAAAGGAGCTCAATTCTAAAAGTAACCTCAGTCTGAAAATCTCGGGTTCTTCCCACCTCGCTAAAAGGTAGATTGAGTTAAAGAAAATAATGAGCCCAAGTTCTGCTGTTCTGGGGTTGTGTTTCCCTTCACAAACTGATGAGAAAACCTGTCCTATTGGGATCGCTCCTATAGACCATACAGCTTCACAGCCCCTGCCCAGCCACCGCTGCAGCACTAACACATGAAAGCTACTGTCAGCCCCAGAGAAACAGTGAATACGCCTGGGTTCAGGCATAAGGAGTGAGACACAGGGACACGAGGGGCCTGTGCCCAGCTCACTGTAAGCACACATCCAGCCAGCTAAGCCCTGGCAACTGACAGCTGAGAGCAGAAGAGGGACCCAAACCAAACGTAGTTCTTTCTGCTGAACTGGTGAAATCATGCCAAACCCTTACTGTGCAGAAATCATCTCTAAACGGTCCAGCCTCTTTCTGAGATGGCATCTCTCGTCAAAATCACTGCTCAGGACCCAGCCCCGAATAGGTTTTCCCAGACCAGAGGAAAGAAGTAACAGACAAGACTCCTCACATACCCTGAGCCCTGTTGGGATAGCCCAGTAACTCCCAGAGAGCTTTGGATGGTCACCTTTCATGATAACAGCTAGTTTGTCAGCAGGTTATATTAAATGACTTACTTTAAATAAATAAAAAAAATAACCACTCCAGAGTTTCTAGATGTTACTGAAAATCTCTAAACTGAGTCCCTGAAATAAAAATGATTCTACTTGTTGGATTTCTTCTCTTTTTAACCACTGACTACCCTCTTCTGGCACAGCTGCCCCTCACCCTGCTCCCACTATGAACATTGCCTGTGCCTCGGACAGCAGAGCTGACCTGAATTTAGGACTCCCAGGAACATGCAGGTCTATGAAGGCTGTGTTTGGTTAAAGCAAGGTCAACATTTTGGGAAGAGACTTTGATAAAATAAGATCCAGAAGCTACAAAGCCAGCTAAGTGGCCAGACAAGTACTGGCAAAGGCTGGGATCAAGGCAGACAAAACAGTTGATGGGGCATTTGGGAGAAACTTTAATTCATTCTTTTCTGCCTGTCATTGCTTTTCTCTCCTCCGTGTTGCGCAAAGTTTGGGATCAGAGAGGAACATGCAAGAGAAAAAAGTGGCACAGGGGAGCACAGAACACCAGAAACATGAAAGAATCAAAAGTTGTTAAAAGCTGACTGTGAAGGAAAGCAAAAAAAAGCACTTACACAAAACTGATGACAAGGAGCAGCTTAGAGACACTCTGCAGGTGGAAGCCGCTGGGGCTCTCCTCAGGGATGTGCCGTGTCTGAGTGGAACCTGAGGAGAAAGATGTGTCTAGAGTGGGAAGTGCTGTCCCATGGGGAGGGCAAGCCTCATCCCTGTACCCGCCCCTCCACATCACTCAACCGTAATACATCCTCCCTGTCCTGGGAAGCCCTGGCCCCTCTTCCCATTAACCCTCCCTCAACAAAGCTCCGGTTTTTCACCAGAAGCACCCAGCTCTCTGTCCCCAGGCGTGAGGAGTCTGCAGTTCCTCACCTGCCACATGCTTGATTCGATGTGCAACCTCCTCATCCGTGGGGGTGGTGACGGGACTCAGCACCTCCTCCAAGTGCGGCACCCGCAGATGGGCATGGGCCCGTTTCCTTCGGCGCACGGTCGATTGCTTGCTCACTTTCTCTTTGGGGGATTGTCTGTGGACCTCAGCCAGGTACGTGCTCTCTGTTTTGGTCAGTTCACTCTCTGCAGACATGGCAAGGGAAAGCATTTAATAGAAGTGGCACTGGCCTCGCAGAGATACAGAGTTAGGCCCTCTGATGGCACAGCTGCCGCACCAAACAAGTTGGCAGGGTCTAAGAGGCCCATGCCAGAGGACACACTACGCATCCCTTACACCTTTTGCCAAACTCTGACCCCAGGCTGCCTGCACTCCTGCCAGAGAGTAGGATTTGATGACCTGATTAATTCAAGTGCTACCAACACCCTGGTAATAACTTTGCTTGGCCCCTTCCATAAGCTGCTCCGAGGTCTGAGCCCCAGTAGGCTGGCAGAGGGATGCCCTCCTGCAGGGAGGCGTGCATGAACTATGGAAGGTGCCACTGTCTGTGGGTCACTGCCACAGATCCAGCCATTGTCACTCCTCTTACCCAAATGTCGGAAATAATCTTCTAGCCCGCTCCAAAAATTCTTCTCAATGAAGGATTTCACCAGCCCCCAAGGCTGTTTCCTGTATCGTAGTTCTGTGGAAACCCTACGTGAAGAAAGGAAAGTCATTCTCCCGATTTTGCTTCCTGAAGGTGACGACAATTCACAAACCTAATCAATGTAAATATGAGAAATAGTCATGCACACTGTTATTTCTGGAGCGGTCTCAGCCCTTCGTGTCTCTCGAGGAGAAGCATTGCATGAAAAATCCTTCCAAAGGCAGTGGCAGGAAGGCCTCAAGAGAGTCTTCCCAGAGACAACTCCCGAGACCTTCAGCCATGTGGCAGGCAGACATTTAGGTTACTTATGGAGTCAAACACAAAAGCCTATTGCTTTGCCTGGTACCAAACTCCTCTGCTTGTCCCGCCCGTGCGTCTCAGAGGCACAGTCCCTGGAAATACTGCTTATCACACATAGTTGATTGTGTGTGACAACTGGCCCTGTAAACCACTGCTGCCAAGAAGGGGGGAAGAAAAGTCTGTAAATCCTCTCCCTGACTCAGCTGTAACTCCTCTGCATCAGACCTAATGTTTGCTCAATGTCACCACAGCAGGCAGTAGCCCCTATGGTAACTCTTTGTGATAGAAGGGGTCTGGCAGCAGGACACAGAAATAAAGCTAAGTTCTCCCCAACCCTTTCTACCACAGCAAACAGCACAACTCCCACCCCAAGGTGACATTTGGTCATCAGTAAAGCTCTTTATCCCACAAGAAGTGTACCTGAGTCGGCTTTTGTTTCTGGCAACACGAGTCAACGTGTAGCGGTTAATGGTGTAGAAATAATCATGGTAGGGGACGTCGTGAGTTAGCACCTCTGCATCTATGACATAGCACTCGCTTTCTTGGCTGGCTTTGTACATTGTCTGCATAAAAGACAGCATGCAAGGCAACTATTAGTCTGGTTAGAACATGGCTTTGATAGACAGGCACCTTTACTAGCACTTCACAAGAACAGCTCTACCCCAGAAAAGAGACACACCCACACCCAAGCCCCATCCCTGCAATTCTTATGTGAACGGCTCGCGTTTAAGGGAAACCAAAGGTTTCACTCAGATGTTTAAGGACATATTTCAAAAGGGGCATTCAGTTCCAGCAGCTCAAACCTCCGGTATTTTCTGTCAGAGACAGAGTTATACACACACTACCATGTGAGGGCCAGTTCTTTGGGACCTTTGCAAGTGTCACCTCTTCTCATTAAACTGACATCTGGCCTCTCAGGGAACAACCTGACCTAAAATCAGAGGTGGCCCTGTTTTGATCAGAGGTCCTTTCTGTTGTAAATTATTCTGCAATTCTAACTGCTATAAGAACATGTAAATTACTTCTTCTAAGGGCTTCTGATCTGGTTCTTTCTTTGCCCCAGAACAAACCTCACAAAGGGGACAGACACAGAGAACTGCAGATCCATATGCAGAAGTATGGCTTCTCTTCCAGACTATTTCCACTTACCTCTGCAGCGAGGACACAACAGAGTGTACCTCGGCGGCTGACCCTAAATTCAGAGTAAAATAGGCCACAGTCTCTTACAGGGAACACCTTGCTGCTGGGATTCTCCTCTCCCTGAAATGTCATGCTCAGGCCCCCATCTTTCCTTGGCTCCCTCTTAGTACTCCCTCGAGCTAAGTCAGAATTTACCTTTGGCCACTTAAACATATCTCTGGACATCAAAGGAGACTTTTCCTCCCTCTCTAGCTGCAGGCCCTACTAAATAGAGCTGGCCTGGCCCTTCCTGGTGTTGCAGATGCTCCCCTTTTTAAAAAGGTCAGCTAATTGTCCTCACCAGTAATAAAAAAGCCTGGATTAGCTATTCACATTTGCAACAACACTGGGTAGCAAGTTAATACAAGAATAACGTGTAAAAGGAAATGGATAGGAAGAATGAGACCACGCAAAGCAGCATGCCCAAGACGAGAAAATAAATCACAGATCTGTTTTCTCCAAAGCATTACACCCCTGCTCCCCTTTCACATACCTGCGTCTCAGTGACAGTGGCAGTTTTGGGGGCCAGAGGGTTGGTGAGGGTAATGGTATACAAGATCACTCTGGTCTGATTGCCATTTTCTTCCTTCTTCCAGGGATGAAAGATAATATCTGAGAGGATAAAACGATATTCCATTCAAGTAATTGGAGAGGGATCTCAGTTCAGTTCTCTTGGGAAAGGCATAACCATATAATCAAGCTCAGCACAGTATTGCCTTCCCCTTGGAGAGCCTGGCTACAGAAGCACTAGAGCTCAACTGAATACGAAAGAAAGGCCTCTTGTACTAAATGTGAGTATTTTCCTCTCTTTGAAGTACAGGGAAAAGGGGAGAGGCTGTAGGTCCTTCAGCAAACCTACAGCTACAGGGCAAGGAGGATACAGCATGCCAAGGGACTCTCTCCTTGCATCATCAACTGCACAGTCCGTGCCAGTGTCTGGTGTGAAGCTAGAAGAGCTTTTCCTCACACTGTTAAGCCTTGAACACAGGATCAGGACTTAACTGATATTAAAAAAAAAAAGTCTGCTTCTTCCACAAACTTAGATCCGGCTCTTAGAAAATAAAACTAGATAGCCAAACAAGGGTGGTTCTACCCACTTTTGATAACTGTCGGTACAGACTACAGCTGTCCCAACATCTGCTCAGAATATTACCCAGTCTCTCTGTCACCAGGCAAAGTTACACCTTCAAGGCATGTGCCGAGACCTTCCTTCTGCAGAGGCTTCTCCACCCCACAGGAAAAGCAGCCTCCATCAGCGACCGGGCTCTGCCAGCAGCAGCTTACCAGAGAACCGGCGCTGTTCCATGAAGTCCCTCTGGAACTGGGAGTCCGTGAAAAGCAAGTCGTACAGTTTGTCCACGCTGAAGTTGAACACTTCATTCACATACTGCCGGCCGTTCAGATCCTCGTAAAAGGCTTGGACTTCCCCTGTGGGGAAACAAGCCCACAAGCCCCAGACATCACTCTCCGTGCCAACATCAAAACCTGTGCTTTCACAGGACCAGCACCTTAGTATTCTACTTTCTGAAGAAGGAACCCAAAGGATGTATTTCTGACCCTTTTCCTCCACTCATCCCAGGACAATAGTTGGAACGTCACAAGCAGTAATTAACTACTTGGGTTATTTTAAGGACATCCTTCCAAATAGCCCACACATTCACCTTCTGCAGCCCAGGATAGGAATTCTTTGCATGTTCTGAACTCTTAAGGTCCAGAAAAGGAATTCAATATTTGTGGCTCCAGTCCTTCACTAGAAAGACAGAAGAAAGCTCAAAACAACACTGATGGCATGGCCCCTCCCTGCATACCTTCATCATGGGTCTCTGAGGAGTCACTGAGCTCAGTGGGAATGTCTTCGTTGTCATTGAAGTCTAGGGAAGGGGAGTTCACGGGGCCAATGATCTCTATCTTCTCTCCCATGATATTTGCAATGCCAATGTCTTTTTCCACAGGACTCTCTGCCACTGCCTCCTCCTCTTCTGGTAGCACTCCATCAAACTGCAGCACAGAGAGAGCATAATGAGGGCAAGATCAGCACCTGGAAATTGGGGGTTATTTCTGAAAACTTTAGATCTGTGGGCCAATTTGCATACCTTTGAACATTTGGCCTCGACATGTCTGGAAATTAAATAATATAGAGAGGAGGAAGGTTACCCTGTGGTGTTTGTAAAACACACGGACACATTAGATGACTTCCTCTCAAAGAACAGTTCAAGCTTGGGACATACACAAGGCTTTGTGTTTGTTCAGACAAGCACACAAACAATACTCGGTTTGCCCCTGAACAAGCCCAGTGCAGCTCAGATCATCTGCGGCTATATCTAAACAAGGTCTGCTCTGACGTAACACTGTGAGGGCACACACTGTTTCCTAGAGAATAACTGAAGGAAGAGAAGAAATTATAACCTTTTTATCTCCAGCACTCCATTTCTTTTCATCTAAAAGTATAGAAAGGAGAATGCTGCTACTGCCGAGAGTCCCAGTTTCCTGGCTTTGCTCACTTTTTCTTGGGCAAATGGCATGCTGACAGATGTCACGGACCAGAGCACTCTGGCCAGCGGCAGGGCAAACAGTTGCCTCGTACATTTAAGGGATCCCAGAGAAAAGAATTCCAGCTCCCACTGCAGTGGAGGAAGAACTCTTACCGAGGCTGGCGCTTCACTGCTTCCTGTAGATGTCAGTGTGCTGGCAGTGACAGATTTCTTTGGCAGCTGAGGGCTAGCTTCTGGCTTGGCCTCCATGCTGCTTTTTGAGGAGCTGTCGTTGACTTCATTCTCTTCCACGGGGATTTCTTCACAGTAGCTGAGACGCCACAGAGAACACAGGTTTTTATATTTACCCCTCTCAGTACAGCTACAACTGGACACACAGAGCAAGTAAGAATACTTCTATGAAGTTTCCAGTCTGAGCGGAAGCAGAAATGGCTCAGTACAGGGAAGATCATGCCCAAACTTTTCAAGACTGACAAGCATCAGCCCCTTCTGACCATGTAACATGCTGTGGTTGGGATGATTTGGCATTTACAGATGGCTGGCTCACCTAGCTCAGCAAGTAGAGAGGCAGACATTTCAGTCCCTACCAATTTCCAGGAGGAAATGCCATGCTTTCAGCTTTTTAGACATTACACACTGAAAGACAAATATTTGACCAGAACCCAGAATCTCTCACCACGGACAATCACCAGTTTGAGGTATGTAATATATCAGGACTCCTGCTCTCCTGAGGCCATCTTTTCTTCATCACAGGCAGATTTTACACCTCCTCACTCACCCCATTGTGTTGAAGTCATCATCAGGAGGCACATAGTCTTCATCATCACTGGTCAGACCCAGCTCGTTCCCATAACACTGGTGGACAAAATGCCAGAGCTCCTTTGGACAGAGAGGCTAAAAGAAGGAACAGAGAACAGCACTGAGAATACTGAGATATAATGAATTTTTGGAACTACCTCATCAGGACTATTATATTCCTTGCCCTAAAAGGAGAAGTGAGAGTAATCATGTAAGCAGTAACCCTGCATTTCCCTCCCCATGTGTTTTCCCTGCCTCTCCTGTTGTGTCTCCATTTAATATCTCCTACTATACCAAACCCCAACACCTTATGAGTTTTTTTTCCCCTCCAAGTTTGTTTAAATTAAAGCTGCCTGAAGAATTACAGCTGTAGGGAAAACTATCTAAAACAGCAACAAAGAATAACATTTCCTGTTGCAGTTTAAAATCCAAAAGAGTTAGTCTCACCAAATCCTATTGTGAAAAGCTTGTATATACTTCGAGCTAATAACAGAAAATGAATTATCAAGATCATTCAAAAAAGCTCAGTTTTTCAGGAATGCAGGTCAGTTGATCACCATATGACTGCATTCTGAGGTTCTTAAGAAATGGGGCGGGAGAACTTGTGATTTAAATATGTGGAGGATGAAAGGGGATGAAATTTTACCCATGAGGAATTTATGACCAATGACAAAGATCACGAGGGAAAGCAAATTTAGTGAACTTTTTCTGAGTTGCTGGCTTGAGCTTCTTCCCATAGCTACTGCGTGGAAAAAGGCAGGAAATTTTTAATCTAGCTCCCAAACACAGCGATCAAAAGCATGGGGAAAAAACTCTAATGAGAAATTTTTATCCAGAAAAACATCTAACTGTTTCACCTTCTTCCCACATCCACTTCTAATTCACACGTCTCAGCAGGAAAAATGGAATAGGTTCTTTCTCCCTCTCTCCTGCCAGGCATGGATCATACACTTGGAAAAAGAGCCCTGGAAGAGTTTGTCTCTGTCACTCCACATCTCAGTCCCTGCTTGCTTTGACCTTGAAACCAAGGGCACTGAATTTTGTTAGGAACTTCAAAAGGCTGATCAAATTACAGCATAGGGTAGCAACACAAGCTGCCCAATGCAAAGCGATCCTTTTGCATACTAAATACTACCTCAATTTTCAGGACAGGGTATTCTGGGTGCTTGATTACTTAAGCCTTCCAAGTATGGTATGAACTCAAGCTGGAACATCTCAAAACACCAGTAGCACTGTAACACCAGTTCATGAGTCTTACTCCCGCTGCGAGGCCAGAAATACTCAATGGACTGTGGAACAGATATTCAGATGATCAAATATAGCACACACGGAGCCTCTGGCACAGCAGGTGCACATCCTGGCTTTATTTTAAAATCCAACCCACTGAGCCCTTATCCAGTGCACCCCACACCTACCATTGCTCTTGTCTGGTTTTGGGATGCCCCGAACACATGCTCTTTTTCTGTTCTATCTTGAATTCTACACTTCTGAAGCACAGACTTATTAAAAGCTTTGCCTGTTCACTGAGCTACTTCTGTTGTGTTTTGAACTGCCTTCTTCTGGGCTGGTTTCACTTGAATTACAGACCTCAAAAAAACTCCTTCCTGAGGCACACGCTTCAACACCTCAGCAGAGGCAAAGTGGCATCTACTGTGTGCGCAAGACATGCCTGTACATAGAATTACAGGCAAAAAAGGGGAATTGAACCTGCAGTTATGTACTTGCTCTGCCTAAACACATGCACTTACCGTCCCCAGGTCTTTTTATGCATATTTGTTAGGCACAAGTATTATGCTTCTGCATAGATTCATCACCTCTCTTTCATCCCACCCCAACACTGAGGTGCGGGTCTCTTACCTTGTCAAGGAGAGCGTTCTGCCAGAGTCTGAACATCATCATGTACGTCCTGTCTCGAGCCCCAAAGGAAGTAAAAAAGTGCTGAATGGGAAGAGATGGAGAGAAAAATTAGTTCAGAAAAGGCCCCAAAAAGGGAAAAAGAAGAGACAAGCCTGTTTGGGTCACTTTCCAGCTACAGTTCACAGAAGGACTGAGCATGCCATACAGCACAGCTCAGTTCTTGGGAACAGACAGAAGCCCATGGAGGCCTCCCAGAGAGGCTGAGAGCCCCTCACCCACAAGAGTGAGTCTGAGCACAGAGAAGTTCCATTAGAAATATGTTACCATAACCCAGATCTCCTACTCAGCCCCACACACGAGCTACGTGTGTTCCAGACTCAGCCCAAGGTCTGCAGAAGCTCCGCACCCAGCCCTCTTCCCATGGTGCTTCCTCCCAGGCCCCAGGTAGCACAAGCAGTCAGTGTGGAAAAATCCCGCAACACCCTTATATTCCCCGCCCCCTGACAGCCCTAAGGGTGGCCCTAAGAGGTGGAGGCTTCAAGGATGTACCTTTTCAGTGTCAGTGCAAACTTGGATGGCATTAGGAATGAGCCGTGCTGTTTTTTCCTTGGTCATCGAGCAGATATCCTTCAAGCGAACTGTCAGCTACAGTCAGAGCCATGCAGAAAGGGGAAGGCAGAAAAAGAACACAGGTAAAGAGAGACACTGATGAGAAAGACAATGGAAAGAGTGCTTTTAAAGCAAAGTCAGCAAATAAGCTGACATAAAACGCATGCTCAATGCAGCAGTCTGACAGCCTTACCAGTGTTTCCCAACGGAAGATGTTGCTGTAAAAGCAGATCCAGTTTTCAGAGAGGTAGAGGCGGCCCTGCAGGAGAATGTCTCTTTGTAGCGCACATGAGTAATCTGTGGGAGGACAACAGATGATAATTTAGGAGCACCAAAACCAGAAGACAGGATAGCCTAAAGGTGAGGATAAGGAGAAGAAACTACTTGACACAATCCTGCAGAAAGTCAAAGGCAGAGCCAGAACTAACTGAGCCACAGCTGCTGCTCTGTCCACTAGGTTATGATTCCTGCCCAAGGGCATGTCACGGACAACCTCTCTTACTGACTGATGATCTTTCCTTATTATCTGGTCATTCTGTAGCATCCTATGTACTATTTCCAGATTTTAATCTGTCTTTTCCTTTTCACCTTCTACTGCCACTGTTCATTTCTCTCTCAGTTTAAGTACCCTAAATAATTTCTATTCCTCCGCCAGGCTGTGCATCTTTCAACACTATGAGACACGGTATGAGATCACCAGTTACATAAGATAAAAAGAGCAGATGCAATGCACCAAGCAGTCGCTGCAAGGCCAAAGCCTAAATGGGTACGGGAAGGGCAGTCATGTGTGAGCAGGGAGCATCAGGGATGTTAGGAAAAAAGGGAAGCTCAGTAGGATGCACGTTGAGACTTGCAACCCTGGCCAAATGAGGAAAAAGCTCACACACTAACATACTGTCAGGTCTGGGGGAGCACCATGGAGGAAAATGTGCTCCTCAAATCGTGAGGGAAGAGAGTCATAGCTGATAGAAGTCACCATTGCTGTCCCTGAAGTAAAACGAATGAAACCCAATAGAAATGGTGAGGAGGGGTTCCGTCTGTGCCCAAAAAAGACACAATGTGCTTGTCCCTTGGTGGCACAATCTCTTTGAAGAAAAAGCTGCATACACGTGTGCTGCATTTCCTCCCCAAACCATGGGCCAGTGCAACAGAGCCCTGCACCGAGGGGCTGACCTTACCTACGATGAGGCGCTCCGTGTCAGGAAGTTGTTTGAACAGTTTTCTGAAATCTTCGTTCCGTTGTTTGTACGTTGGACTCAACACCTGCAAATAACAGAGCGCCTGTTAAAGAGAGGGGCAGGCATGAGTACAGAGAAACGGAGTGGGAAAACAGGAACACCTTGGTAAGGAGAAGGGGGAGCAGATGCACTTACAAAGCATAAGGCTAGGAGCTCCCATCACAGCAGACACAGAGACGGGAGGATTTGGGGATTTAGTGCATTACGTGAGAAGAGGAGAACCTGACTTGGAAGATCAAGTACAGAGTAGAAGGGCTAGACCCATATCTGCTAGGTAGCAACACAGAATTGCGCAGAAGCTGTGGCTGCAGGAGAAGTCTCTTTTCCTGCAATCCCAGACTGCACAAGGTATGACACATGCTCTGTTCGCAATGCATCAGTTTGCCACCAATCCCCAGCTCTCCCAGGAACAGTGTAGCAACCCCAGAAAATAGACGCTTGAGTACAGCTGCAGCCCTGCCAGAGGAACCTGAACGATCGCTGCCATCAAAAGCTCAGGACTAATGCAGTCAGCCCCGTTCCTCTCTCTACCAAGTGCTCCACCTGGCAGCCAGTGAACACACAACCACCCCCTGGTGTAGTGAGTACACTTTTATGGCTGAAAGAGGCTCCCGCTGAGACTCAACCATGTTTTATGTTTATTCTGCAGACACTTAGCCTCGTGGAAGGCGTCAGAGAAAAGGGTGCTGTTGACTGGAGGGAGACCAGGAGCTGCCTCCTCTCTGGGGGTAACTAAACTATAACATGACTCTGTCCACATCACATCACCTCTGACATACTATGCCCATGCTGAGAGCTACTCATAAGAGCCAGAACACCTTTTGAAGGCAAAGTGAACTGAAATAAAGACAGGTGCAAATTCAGGAGGCCTGTATCTCCCATCTAATCTATCATGTTCTTTCTCCCACAAATGTAGAGAAGGTGAAGCAACCTGGGCTACAACCTCTTCCTTCACTGTCCCCATTTCCTCTCAACAACCTTCTCCTATGTCATCCAGCTGCGCAACACAAATCTCCCAAAGCACAAAGGTGGGCACAACTCGGAGCCTCCCACCACCAAGGACCCCAAAAGATCAGAGTACCTTCTGTTTGACAATGGCATTGTTGGGGTCACAGGGGTGGGAGTAATATGAAGTTTATTTAGCATTAGCCTTACAAAATTGCTAATGCTGTCAAATCAGAGAAGGACACACAGGCAAACCCCACTCCCCAAAAGCATTCCTCTTCCTCACACCAATTCAATGAACTAGAAACAATATTTTTAAACTCAGCACTTCAGGTATTTGCTCCAGTCCTGTGGGCGCAAAGGAAAGTATCTTACTTTTGCATAAAATCTGCTAACCAGCAGATGACAGAAATATGAATTTTACTTATCAAACTTCTAGCCTGAACGTCTGGAAAAGATCTGGGTCAAGGATAGGCTCCAGCAAGAGCCCAAACCCAAGATTTCCTGGGACAAGCAGACTAGATGGGAAAGGAGGGGGAAACAGAGATTATAATCAGCTCTGAGCTGTAGGTTCAATGCATCAGAGCAACCAACTTAGCACTACAGTCTCCATGTGGAAGGGCACTCCCTTCCCGACAGTAAGGGGTCTTCTGACCTGTCTGAAGCCTGTACTACAACAGACGCTTCTGCTTAGCACCACAACTTCTGTTACAGTGACAAATAGTTCAGTTTAGAGACACTCACAGCTGGAATTTCATCTGATCCAGGGCTGACACTGTCTTGCGATAAGTCGACAAGCCCCTCCAGGTCCCACAGCAGACAAGGCAGTTCTTGATCCAGCACAAGATCCCACAGAGCCCCGCACTCCAGCAAGGAATCCATAGCGTTCCCTCAGCACTTGCACAGCTCCCCGCGTTCTCAAACTCTGCTTTTCCTGTTCCTGCTGTCACCGCTTCTTGTTTAGATTCAAAGTCGAAAGAGATACAGCAGCTTGGCAGGAGTTTACGTGCCTTCCCCTATTTTCCTGCTCACATTCAGGTCATCTGTCCTAGCAGCCTCTGTAGATCCGAGGGAGGATTTGCCCTCCAGAGGACTTTGAAAAAGTGGCTCATTAGGGTAAGCGTGCTGGTGGGCAACCTTTGTGCTCTTCTGCTCAAGTCTCACCAGCTTCTTGTTGCGGGCATCTCTTAAAGCAGCACTGCAAAAGTGCCAACAGCCTGAGCAGTCCCAGGCAGGTCTGCGTGAGGCATCTGCAACTCCCGACCGAAGCCCGATGCCCAGGACTGTCAGAACGAGCAACCGAAATAGCTGCGACCGCCAGAACCCCACCGGACCAGCTGTAATTCACAGATCTGGCCACGGTTTCCAGGACTGAACAGGACGATAAACAGTTCAGAGACTTCAGCTGCTTTTTTCCTTCCCTTTGAAACCAGAAAAGCAGTTATTCCTTCAGTGTCTGCCTCAGGCTCTCCTCTCCAGTCCCTCTCTGCTCTGAAAGGCAGCTTCAGTCTTTGTTAATGTTCCTGGTGGAAGGAGCGGGTGGGGAAGATACCACACTGACTCGCACATGCTTTAAGTTACTGTAGCTGGGTAATTCTGTCGGCCAATGCCCTGCAGTAACCCAGGCTCAGCCCTGCCTCCCAGCAGATGTTTCCTGTAATGGAAAGTTGCTGGACAGAGTGTGCTGGGAGAGGCACATGAGGAGTAAGGAGAGACTAGCCTAAAGCATATAGCTGTGAGAAATCAGCCATGTGAGACCCACACGGTTAGGAATCTTAAGGACTCTGCCTACTCCTGTATGTATCTCTGAGCCCCAAAAGCATAGGTCTTTCTAGGCGTCATTCATTAGTCAGGTCACTTTGGAAATGAAGAGCAAGGGCTTCCTTCAGGCTCCAGCAAATGAAGTCCCTGCAGGTCCCAGGAAGATTGCTTGGAGCGCTGGAACTCCCTGTATCCCTCTGCCCTGAGTCCCAAGCTCTCGAGCTCTCTGCTCAAGCGCAGAAATGCACAGGTAAACACCCACACCGGGACACCAGCGCCGCTCAGCCATGATGCTGAGTGGGGAATCATGTATACTGGAGTAAAATCCTCATTCTTCCCACAAACTGGGCACATGGATCTCGAAAAAACCAAAACCAAAAAGAACCACAAGTGACCAACGAAACCTTGGCAAAGCCACTGTTTCATCCCAGGGCCAGTGACTTCAATTTGCTCACTGACAGGAAGAGAAGACAAGCTCTCTTTCTGCTCAGATGGACCACAAAAGCCTTACTGGTGCTAGATGGCACACAGGTCTCTGTGTTCAGCCCTGTTAGAAGAAAGCAGTACATCCATCTGTATGGGACAACAAAGATTGAGGAGACAATAAAGATTGAGGAGACAATAAAGATTGAGGGGACAATAAACAAAATTTCTGTAGCCTGGGAAGGACAAAGAATTAGGATTACAGACATCTGTGAACTACCTGCATTGCTTTACTGAATGACCCTATTTGCTGGAAACTGCTTATGGGATTACTTCCAAAAAAACCCCCACCAGGATGCTTCTGTCTACACAGCCACCCACCTCCCTGCGCAGAGATGAATGGCACAAGGGATGGGAAGAGCTAACCCGGAGGTGGAGACAGCAAACATTAACTCTACTGCAAACAGAGAGAGACAGGACAGGATGGCACTGCGAAGGGTGGAGAGAAAAGAGTCAGTGGAGGAAATGGGGAGAAAAGGGTGACTCCCCATGGTAAGATCTCCCTGTCAATACACAAACAAATCCTCTGACAGGAAATCTAAAGCAACTGTTGCTAGGGCATGGAACAGGACAGGGAAATGTGACAACACAAGAACTGAGGAAGGTCTAGTATTGTACAGCACATGGCACAGAAACCAGAGAAGAGAAAGTAATGGGCAGAGAGAAAAAAGAGAAGGAAAACCTCATCTGATTTACATGACCGATGGACTTGCTCTTAACTCTTTAGGGAAGATTTACATTGCTTCTGGACAGAACAGGAAACTAGTGGAAAAGAACAGAATACATTTCCCTGCTTGTGTGGGAGAGTTTAGACCCCACTGACAGCAGGACAGCTATGCTGATTTATGCCAGCAAAGAAACTGGCCACCTGTCCCACAGCACTTCTTCAAAACCCAGTCTAGTCTCTCAGGTTTTATTCCTCTCTTTTTTTCTTTTTCTTTTTAAAAATGAATGAACAGCAGAGGAAGAAGCTTCGAAGTAATCACTGGCCATTTGGGGTGGAAAGTGGATTTGAATTCATCACCACATGTGCTTGCGCCAAAAGATCACTTCTAATTGAGTGCCTCTATACCACAGTCACCGTGCCAGGCCTGGTAATCCATACACCAAAATTCATGGAAAATCTGAGGGGAACTGCCTATGAAAAATACCTGAATGAGACTGCTCTAGAAATCGTTTGATTAAATGGTTACTGGAAGGTAAAAGATGATCGCACTGATTTACAGAGAAAAAGGCTGTTTGTTCAGCACCTTGCTAACTCATCATCAGGCCTGGATTTTTGCAATAAACCTCATTTACATGATCGCTGCTACTGAATCAGACTCGGGCTGCCACTCATCAAAAAGCTGTTTCTGACGTTTTCCCTAAAATGATGCACAATTTCTCTCTCATTGTCTTTACAGGGAACATTTTACTCTTTCCAACAGCTGAGTTTCCCCCTCCACTCTGGTATCTACAAGGTGTTCAAGAGGGTACTGCCAGAAAAAAAGATGGCACACAGAGACCAGAAAAGGCTGATTTCTTATAGCATTCAGTCTTGTGATCACTTGACATTGTTCTTAAGAAGCTGCAAGCGCTGCTCAAAGGTCTCCACAAAGAAAGGCCTTTCACAGCATCCCAGTCCACTGTGGACTCTCAGCCACCTCCTGTCTCCTAGTGCACAGGCTTTTGTCGCAGTTTTCCCAAAGGAAAACCTAGGGCTCTCTCTTTTACGTGGTTACCTACTTCTATCTGGCTGGATTTATTTTTGAGACTTTAACCTCCTGTAAGCTAGTATGAGAGCTGCCCTCTGTGCACAGCATTTGTTTGCAGAACCGCAGGTGCAGGGCTCCCGTCCCACTCCGTGCAATCCTCAGTGCAGACTTTGCTCTCCCAAAGACAGGTGGGTAGAACCGTGCTCTTGTTGATCTTTTCAGACCTACTAGGACAGCAAATGTTTCTAGCAGTATTTACAAACACCTGAAAGAGACAACTAGTGTCTTTTCCCTTTATTCCACCCCTCCCCCCCCAAAAAAAAAAAAAAACTTTGGGGCTATCCAAATGCACATAGGTTGAGAGGGGGTGGTTCAGGTCACTTACAGGGAGAAACCATAAGAAGAAAGAAATTCAAGCACGGTTGCAAAAGAGAAGGCAGGTGAAAGGAATGTGTGTAGGTAAACACAAAGGAAAGGAGTACAGAGTAGGGCAGACCTTGGCATCTAAATAGTAAACTGAAAACCTCCTGGACAGATATAAATGTCACCTTTTCCCCGCTGTCAACTGTATTTGCTCTAACTTTTCAAGATCTATCTCATTCTCTTTTCTGGGAGCATGCTCTGCAGATTCTCCTGATGCCTGGTATCTACCAGAACAAAGGAGAAAAGCTTTTACCCTTGGCAGCAAAATATATCTCCAGTTTGTCTCTAATTCTAATGATGTCAGCTGGGTGACAAACTCCTTCTACCAATTTGTAGAGTTCTTGCCACCCTCACAGCCAGTGCGACCTTGTCCTTCATGTCATCACAGAAGTGAAACGCAGATTTTCCACCTCTCTAAGCACATCAGAGTAAGTCACGTCTCTAGTTCAGTAAATGAAATTACAGAGAACATTTGGTTTTTTAGGTCTATTAAAAAATGTTATTTTTAAAATAATAAATCAATTAACAATAATTCAACATGCAAGCACACAAGCCCAAAGTAGATCAGGATGCAAACTGCATCCTGATGGCTAAGCATACACAGCCTAAACCACAGCTGACCAATAGTTTTACTCTGCAAGAATAACAGTTCTTCCAAACCAGAGTCTCAATGTCTGCGGTTCCTCGCTAAAGGCATGAGAAACACCTCAAGGACGTTTTCTTTCTGCTGCTACTGAACTCAAGCCAGCCCAGCGACGGTCTGCTCTTCCACCATGAGGACATGAACACAAAGCAAACCCCATGAGGTCTAGCATATTTATTTGCAAACTAGCATTCTTTTGTAAATCTCACAGTGCACCTGGACCTGTTTGTATTTGTCCTCTGGAAAGCAAAGCTGAGAGAGCACACCAAAACCAAGAAAGGGCAGGTCTCCTGCCAAACCTATCCATGACCCTGACTCCCCACTTTTCTCCCACTTCTCAACCTGGGAAGGATTTCAATCCCAAAAAAGCACCGATAGGATCAAAAAGAGAACACACAAGGTGAGAAAAGTTGATAGCTTCTTAAGGCAGAAGTAGAGAAAAAGGAATCCAGGAGAAGGAAAAGGAAGGGTTCCAACTAGCAAAGATGGATACAGTGCTACAAGGACAAAAAGACCAGTTAAAAGCAGCAAAAAATGAAGTCACCTTAGAAAACCTGCATTCTGACCACTGATGCTCTGCGGGTGTTTGAGGACTGTGTGCTCTTTGAAGCAAGGACTGTATTTTTGGTTTGTGTTTGTACAGTGCCTGGCACCCAGGGCCGCTGAACTGACACTAAGAACAACGTGGAGGGTGTTCGCTCTGAGCGTGGCAAAGCTGAGGTAAAACAAAATCGAGGGAAATTGTGAGGCTTCATGAAGAGGTGGCAGCCTCCAGAGAGTCATTTCTAGAGCTGCTCTTAGTGCGAAAAGGAATAAAATACTCAGAATGGACCAAGTGCCAGAAAAATCCTGCCTGGAATGAGTCGGCAAAGAAGGGAAACTATATCAAGGAGACACATTAGCAAATTTTTAGTGGTAGTAATACTGCCAAGTAGGACTGACTGCCTTCCTGGAGTTTGTGGCCCATCCGTATTTCCATATTGCTGCTTTTATCTGGCCAGAATGTCTCTACTAACTAGAACACAGGGGGTTTTTTGTTTTCTAAAGGAAAATAATTAGGGGGGAAAACCACAAAAAATGCAGCCAGTGCTTACTCTCCGGATGTACTGTCTCTCATGCTGAAAATATACGGAGGAAAAACAAGAGAACAGAAAGATAAGATAGAGAGGACATGAAATCACAAGAGACCCACAGAAGCAGACCACAGCAAAGCATCATGCAGCAGGGGATGGATCTCAGCAGCTACAGTCAGAAGCTGCTCTCGTGTAATAGCAAAAGTCACCTTTAGATGTGGCTTCAGAGTCACATTTTTGCTGCAGCCTGGTTGGGCCTGTGCGTCTGCCCAAAGTGCCTGACCCCACAATCCGTTATCTGCCACTTCTCCACCAGTTTGGCACACCGTGGTTTCTACTTCATTCTTAATGCCTTTGCCTCTCTGCTTCTAAGATCCCATCTTTTCCCCTCCTTGCTACTATCCCAGTGCTGATTATATACAGCAAGTAAATAAGTCTGCATCTCACTTCTCTGTCAAATCTGACCACGTTTTATCAGCCAAAATCAACGATTCTCATGTCTCAGGCTGCAGGAAGGTAGGAATTGTTGCTGAATAAGGAATGGCTGTTCCGTTTGCCTACAAAATCAAGGTACTGCTGGTATTGCCTTTAGAGCGCCTGAGGGGCTGAGGTTCGACCGTGCAAAGGTGACACCGATTGTGGAAATTTGCACACCACCAGCTTTGTACCACAAACACTGCCACTCGTGCTTGCAGAATGAAAATAAGATCAAGGCAGAAGCAAAAGATGGTTTGTATTTCCACAAGGTCAACAGAAAATAATTCTTCTCTCGCCCCACACCACCCTGAGAGATGCAAAGGGTTTGCACGGTGGCAGCTCTGTTTGTCACCACATCAAGACCAACTCTGCTGGGAAACCAGAAGGTAAAGAATGTGGAGATCATCAGAAGAGCGAAAAGACAAAGCTTTTGCTATCTCTGGCATCCTTTCCCTCAGGATGTCAGTCCTCCTTTGCCAGTTCTGAGCCATTTCCATCTCCTCATTTTGGAAATGTATGCGCCAGTGCCACTGCAAAGCCCCTTTGCACCTTCCCCCCCACCCAGGTACCCAGCCCGTATTCACCCAGGGACAAGAGAAACTGGAGTACTTACATTATACCAACTCTGGCTTTTCTGTAAGGACAAAATAAAAGAGAAGCATTAGTTAGCACAGAGATCTTAGGATCAAAAAGAAAGACGGACAAAGAAACTAGGTCCAATCTGTTTTGTATAATTAGTGAAGTGAAAGTGGGATTAAACAGAAGATTTCAATGGCTTTCACAGTGTGCTCTAACACAGTTCTTTCCAGTTACAGGAACAAAGAACAAATCCAGAAGCACGAGTCCATAATAGGAAACAATCCAGGCTAATAACGTGTGCATGTCCCCATGCACGCACACACACACACACCCCCCAACTCACGGGCACATGCTGTTACTGGTTTTGCAGAACAGCAGCGCCCACTAGCAACAGAGGAGCCCGTCAGAGCCATTGCCAGCCATTCCTCTTAGAGGCTTCATTCTTCCCCGTCTGCTGGCCAGGCTGCAAAAATCACATTGCGTGGAACGGCCCCCGTGCAAATAAGCACTCGAAAAACTGCCAGGAGGCAGGGACACGATTTTACTCACAAAAGCCATCAGGCAAAACTTTCAACAGGATTTTAAATTTTAAAAGGGAGACACATACAGAGCCAGGAAAACTGCTGAAGAAAATCACTAGAAAAGCTAAGCAAGAATAAGAAAAGGGTGGGGTTTCGGTTTTTTTAAGAATTTCAGTGCATGGTGTTTTGCATCACCTGCACATGTGATTTTTTTTGTCTTTATCATGGCATTTCAGACGGTTTGAGAGGACAGGCCACATGTCACGCTGGAGCATATGAAAAAGCTAGCTCCACTTGGAAAGTCACATTTGGCAGTTTTCAGCTGGAGGTGAGATTTATCTGCACAGAGAGAGGAAGAAATAAGCTTCACACTCCCACTCCAGTCAGGCTGGCTTTCCAATCTCAGGAAGCTGAGCAGAAATGACAATATTGAGGCATCCCCCATTTTAGGGTGGATTTACCTCAGGGCAATGAAGCTTGGGGGCACTATAGCCTTTCACCACTAAAGGTGGTCAGCTACAGTGTATATTGCCAGGCATGTTGTGTGTCAGCAACCACACAGCTTGCCGTTCCCCTCTCCCCGCCAGCAATGGCATGTCTACAATGCACTTGGGGGAGTTGAGTCTAATAGACAAGGACAGAAGCAATATTTCACTGCATTTCTTTCTTGGAAGTCATCTTGCTTCTGACCTTAGACTGGGAGTATATTTCACAGCTTTATACCCAGTCTGGAATATGAAGGAAAACATACTGTTCTCCAACTTGTAACAGAGCCTGTGGAAGTTCCACTCGCAGAGTTAAGATCATATTCACAGAAACACAGAAACTACCTGCACTGGGATAGCCCACAACAGGGCCAACAACGTACAGGATGTTTACCATAGGAAAGTAAGAGCAAAGTGTTAATGAGATCAGATCGGACCAGAGATTTTTATGAAGACACTGGGTTGCTTGCACAGTTCTTGCCCTAGGCCTCCCTGCTTTCAGTCTGCTGTGCTCCCTCGATGCCACTCCAGCAAATAACCTTACTGGCATCTGGATCTCAGTCACGGAGCCAACACTTCTGAAGGATCCCTTGCAGCCTTGGGCCTTTCTGGCACTTTCGATGCACTGGGCTCTAAGGAAAAACCCCACAGTACCACAGTATCTGCCACAGACCAAAATACAGAAGTTTGACATCAAAAAGAGCAACATCTCTAAGGCCTTTCCCCAAATCCTTGGGAAAGAATATGAACTGAAGAACTGAATATACAGTATGGCTCATCAACTAACCAGATGAATTTCCTCTTACTTCCTACACTTTTCCACACTTGGCCATACCCTCCATTCATAAAGAGTCTGACTGAAGTCATCCTTTGCTGCAAGTAGGACATGGAAAAAGGCCTTATGCAATTCAGCCTATACTAAAAAAAAAATAAATTAAAAAAAAAAGTCAGGGGAATTCATCTTAATGCATGTACACACCGCCTTGTCCTCAGGAGCACAGGGTCTAAGATGGAGTGATTTTCCTGCAGATTTTTTTGCCATCTGTCTGCGTTAATGAGCAAAAGGCGTAACTCAGAAATTCCTGAGGAAAAAAAAATCATAACCAAACTATAATTGGCAGAGAGAAAACAGAGACACTGCTGTCACTGCATCTTCTAAATCAGGGTGCACATGTTGTGGTGTCAGCGCACTGCAACAGGATTTCATTCCCCTCTGCTGCATTAGTTGCAGTACTCTTTTTTTCCCCCCTCACATTAGAATTTCCCCAAACCACGGCTTCTTTGTAAAGGAGCTCTGTGGCTCCTCAATCTTCACCTCTCCCACACAATTATACTGACATCCAAGCCTCATCTTTTGCCTCCACCAAGTGTCCTAAACAAGAGGAGATTCCTTCCCTCTGACCCCTGTGTTGCAGGTAGAACAGACTACAGGAGGTCCAAAGAGAAGGGAGACTGAGTCCTTAAATCTATCTTCAATTTAATTTCTTTTTTTTCAGCTCACTGAGAGTCAGCATACAGGGGGATGAGAACTGTGAAAAAATCAAGAGACGGGTATAATGGAAGGGGAAAAGAAAGAAAAAGGAAAAACATATTCTTACTTTGAGCAGGTTAAGTCTGTCATACTGGAAAAAGAAACCATAAGCATTAGAACTGAAAAGAGAAAATAAATAAGTAACAGAGGAATGGAGTTGCACATAGAAGTGGAAAAGATGTAACTGATTAGCAGAGAGGATGCTACAGGAGCAGATACCAGAGTTCATTGTTACATCGTGGCTATAACCAGGATGAACTTAGGAGAACCCGAGGAAAGCAAAAGAGGGGGCATTTTCTCTAAGCCTTTAATTAATATAGTGTTATCTCTAAACGTTCATGGGTAAATGATCTCATATTTGCATATACTGCTATGGAAGATTACAGCTTTACAGCGCAGATGGGAAGCAGTGGATCACACATAGGAAGTTCAGCTAACTTGATGCCAACAGAAGTTTCCACCTTTTAGCATTACTGGGAACAGGATCACAACTCATTCCTACATACTGCTGCTTCCAGGGGAACGGAAACCTTTTGCCAAGGAAATAACGTGCCATGGGAGCTCTAGAGGTACCCCTAAGTTCATTTTACAGCTAGGGAAACAGAGGCACAGAACCAAGGTAAGGGCAGAGCTCAGAACGGATTCCAGAGCCCTTTCTCTTGACTTCTGTACTTCCAAAATCTATGCTATTCACTTGGCTTCTAAATGCCCATGACCAAATAACTCAAAAGAAATTGATGACATTTATTGCGAAATGCCTCACCCCAGTCCAAAACAATCAGAATTTCATGACCAGCTATCCAAAGGAGGATTATACCACCCAATGGGAGAGGTAAATGAGAAGACACAGCCAAACTCTTCTCATAATCGCACACTTAAAGGACAAGGTGCAACAGTCATAAGCTGCAGTAAGGGAAATTCTGTTCGGATAAAAGAAAAAGCCTGTTCACAGCAAGAGTGGTTAAGCACTGGAGCAGGGGCCTGATCCTGTGGGATCTCCAGTCTTGGAGGCTTGCAAAATGTGCCTGGCCAAGGCTTTAGACCACCCTGATCTAACCATATCAGCTCTGCTTTGAGCAGGGGCTTGGACAAGAGACCTTCTGAGATCACTTCTAGCCTAAACTGTTCTACAATTTCCAGGGCCTACATGAAAAATCATGTTTTCCCCTAACCTGATATTTATCTTCAGCATTAATTATTAGCTATAGACAGCAGGAAGGAATCTGAAGGATTTGCAATGGAGAGGAAATCACTTTTATCCTTGGGGAAAAAGCAGAAGAGTTAAAAATATTTATTTCATCATTGGCTGATTGCAAAAAGGGGGGTTTTGCTGTGTTCAGAAAGCTGTTCCAGAAGCAGCAGTGTTTGCCAGTAAAAGCCTAAGGCTGATGGAGCCCTATAGGTGGTTTGGTCCATGCCACACCGGTGGACAGCATGGAAAAGCAAGCTCTAGAAAAGATTTCCTACGGAGGTAATCCAGTGCTTAAAAACTCCTGGTGAAGCGCTCCCTCTGATGGCAACACTGCAGCACGACAATTAACACAACAGACAAAAGAGGGCAAGGGACTTCAAGCAGATCTGTCAGCAATTGTATAAACACAGCATCAAACTCATGGGCTCAAGATGTTTCATCTCATTAGCAAGACAGGTTGAAAAATCAGACCATTCTTCTCACAGAAGATGGGCGGGGAGAGGAGAAGAGGCTGAGAAAAGAGATTTTAAAATCTTTGTCCTTAAATTCTTTGTTCCTAACCTCTCCCTGTCTTGAACAGATACCATCATCATCTGTGAGGGGAGAACCAGGGGGCTTATGACACCTGAGATTCCTCACTCGTACCACAGAAAGTCACCTTGTGGAGCACCAAAGAGATTCAACCTTCACACGGCTTTAGGCTCACCCTGTGCACAGACTGTAGGTGAGCAGAGCGGGAGGCTCACCCTGGCAGAGTGGCAGAGTTCATGCCTGGGATCCCCTTCCCTCTGCCCATCGGCTTCCTACACATATATTTTACATGTACATCGCTCTCTACCAATGTTCTTCCCCCCAGTCCTTCTCCTAACAAACCTCTCCATATCTTAGGCAAAGCTCCTCCAGCCTACCATAGCCTAGCCATGACCTGTCCTGACCCACACACCTCTACTCACCAGCAATCCCTTCAGGACTCTGCTACTCCAGACCTGCATTTTCCATAGAACTCCTTTCACGTCTCACTTGAGACATTAGTCTCAGTCCTCCTTTGTAGTTATCCAAGCTAAAACTACCAAGTAAAAGACAATCTTTTTTAAAAAAAGACATAAAGAAGCTTCTAGCAGACGCCAGCAATCATGCAAGGTCAGGCTGGTTACAAGAGGCATCATGACCAAGGAGAAACAGTAAGCCAGTTCTGTAGACTTCACTAATCTCTGACAGCTTGTCTAGAATGAAACCTAAGGCATCGACTGGGGGAAGGCCAAGGCATTGATTTTGTGGATTATGAAGCCATCCAAGCCATTCTGGTTTTAACTTTACTTGTACCCATATGGAAATGCCAGCAGCCTGGCACTCTGTCCAATAAGCATCCCATCTCCGTTTCTGATTTTTACACTCTTCTGAGGGAAGCGTAGAGACGTGAGATCAAATCTCAAATGAGCTTATCTCCAATCTAAGCACCCAAGGAGAGATCTTCTACTTATTTCCTTTCAGAGCGAGCCCATGAATTCTCACAATTCATTTGGGACAGGTCTGTTCTAAGAGGTTTAAGCTGGGTTCATTTGAAATCACTGATCTTTAATATTTACATCACACAGGAAAGCGTGCAAGGGCAGTAAACTGAGATCACTGGCCACAGAACTACTGTTCAGCATAAAAAGCAGGCGAGAAGTTACAGAGATCAACTCTTGTTTCTGAAAGGCATAAAGAAGAAAGGAAAGAGAAGGGATTGCGGTACTGTTCAGCCTACCAAAGCCAGCAGATTTCTCCCTGGCAAAGAGAACAGCTCGCTTCAAGGGAAAGGGAAAGCAAACCTTAAAACAAAGGCTAAAATTAGTTGGAAGTAATTGAAGGAATGTGATGAACAGGCCAGTTCTCACACCATGTGAGCAAATATTAATGAGATCCCAGTGATATAAGTGAAACCAGCTTCCAAGCTACAGGCATCAGGCTGAGCTCTTTCTGACATTCTCACAGCCACACAAGGAGAATGCCTTGCTGGGGTCACCGCTCAGTACCACGGGGAGGGTTTCTGAGTGATGAGACAATTCTACAGTGGGGGACAGGAGAGAAAAAAGAAGGCTTACTTTGGAGAGGCGCTTGTGTGACTTAATCGGAGAGAAAGCATGCAGGAATGAAAAGAGAGAAATTAAGGAAAGAAGAAAAATTACCTCTCAAATCAAGAGAAGGAAAACCCACAAACCCAACAGAAAGCATTATATCCCCCCCTTCCTTGTGAAAAGCACCACAAATTTAAGTGAAGCTTTCATAGTCACCACGTTGGTAAAAATTGCAGTCCTACGGCCTTAAATCACAGCACTTTATGGGACAGGGTAATGCAACTCATCTCTGTGATTCCCCCTTACCAAGAACGCCATCTCCACGACAGAGCATCCCCCAGCATGGCTATAAACGTAGCGTGCCTCGCATTCTGCCTGCCTCCCACCTGCGTGGCTTCCTTTTGGGGACAGACTGGTAGTAGCATCACACGTGAGGGTGTCACCCTGTCCTGCCGCCCTGGGGTGTTGCTTGTAGACTACTGTGTACGCAGGAAGCAAGTCTGACCTCAAGGACAACCTCAGAACTGACATGTCGTAAATGATTCTTCCTGAGAAAACCCTTCACCCCCTCTTTTGAACTCACATGCTCCCCCCTTAGTGTCGAGAGATCAGTTTAGCCCAGTCAATGTGGGCCAGTGAATCCTGTTTCCACTGCTGACAGTGACCACAAAGGGGAGTGAATGAAGAATTCTTGGGTCCATGACACAATTCAGCAATAAATCAGGCAAAGATCAAACAACTCATTTCACAGAAGCCATCACAGTTATGCCTGTGACACTGTCAAGTTATTCAGGCTGAAAAATTTAACTTCAAAATGTGGAAAACCACAAGCGCTCCTCACAGCTATCTATCTTGTAATATGCCACTGACAGTAAGGTTATAATCAAAGGTTATGTTGGGCTCCGAAGGCCCTTGTGTGTGTTTCACCAGGTCCCATTACTCACAGAAAATCCAAAGTCCCCAAACCTGAAACTCTCTTCTCGGTACAGCAAAGACAAGGCTGTTTCTAACATGGTCAAAAGACACAGTACATTTCTAGGGAAAGTATCTACCCTGGCCAAGACAGTCATATACTGCACCGACAGGAGGGAAGCTGATTCTGTGCAACTTGAACCTCCTCTCAACACAGGGCTTAGACAGGACCCTCCACAGGCTGTCTGCACAGAGGAATCTTCTTTTGTTCCATGATCCTTCATGATCCAGATGATAAAAAGTAATTGCAACAGCTGATTTTCAAGGTCTTTCTCAAAACCTCCCAAGAGCCTCCCAAGGAAAGAGGCCCTGACTGCAAAAAGGTTAGCCTGCAAAAGCCATTACAGTATGGCAGTACAACCCATCAGCAGCTCATGGACTCAGAGCTGTGCTCAAGTCTGACCTATGCAAATGGCTCTCAGCTAGCAGAATTTTCAAAGGTATGGTGGGGGAAGAAGGGGGAAAGTTAGTCAGAAAAAATTAGGCACAGGACAAAGCCAGTGTACCACATTAGCAAGTTTAGAACTGGACACACATGCGCATCTTGACCAAAGTCATTTGCTCACTCCTCACCTTGGAATTCTTGGCCCCACTGCGGCCTGACTGAGAGGAACAGCTACGCTGTACACCCTGCTCCGGCGTCGAAGGGGATTTGTCTGATGAGTGGTCTGAGCCTTTTTCCACCATGGTGTCTCCTTGGGAGTCCTGCGGTGTCGGGGACCGGGAGCGTTTGCGCAGGATCGGGGAGCAGGCAGGCGTGCTGCGGTTTGAGTTACTGGCAGTACTGCAGAAAAGAAAGAAAGAAAGAAAGAAAGAAAGAAAGAGCAGGGTTAATAATCTTCAGCTCAAACAGAAAGCAACCGCATCCAGGCCTGAGGTACTACCCACAGATTCCTTCACTAGCACAGCAGACAAATATGGTTTCCTGAAGAACTACACCCAATGCCACCCTCAAGGACTTATGTTCCCAGTAAAATCAGGCTGTAGACAGTTATCATTTACCAGTGGCAGAGGGAACTACAACAGCCTGCCAGTGTCTTTCTCCACCTGTTCTTCCATTCATCTGACCACAGATGAATGCCTACAAGAATGAGTTCATTCTCTCCTGTCAGCTCTGAGAGTTTAAAATGATAATCTGAGCTTAAAAAATCTAAACTTGCACTCAAGGATGAGTACGATGTCGTGGTGCTCTCAATACAGTCCCACTCTCTCTGTCCCTCCTCTATTTTATTTCAGCCCGTGTAACTATTCTCAACAGGATGGACAAAAATGGAATCATATCTTTTAGGAAGCACTCCATTAAAGATGATCCAAAACTATGGAGCACTGTGAGGGGAGTCGTGATGACAGACAGTGCAGTCATGGTTTCCTATATCAAATCATCCTTTCCCACACCAGTTAGACCTGGGCATGAAAATCTTTTGCTAGAACATAAAAAGCTTTCATGATGTAAAAAAAAGAAAAAAAAAAAGAAAAAGGTTTCCCTTTCATAACGGGAAAGGCCTTTCAGAGCTTTATGGAAATTATGAAACATTTAGAGAAATGGAACTTCCCATCCTGTATCTACAGCAAATGCTCTAACACCTAAATCACAAAGCCAGTTACATACCTATTTATACAGAATGGGAAAACTCAGACTTCCTCGCGGTTGCTTCTCTTTTGATGCCCCTCTTCCTGTCAGACTTTTCAAAATACCCCACACTACATCCGTTTTTCCCTACGTAATTCATTTCCTTCAGCAGTCCAGTTTATTTATGATCGGCTTTGAGGCCTTTCCAGCTGGTACTGTTCAACTCTGCAACCTGCAGGTTACAGTGGGACCTGGGCTGATCCGAAAATGAACTAAGGATGATCCAAGGATGCTAACTCCACTGTGCTGAGTTCTCACAGTACCCCACCATCTTCTGAGCAATAGAAAGCAAGCCACATCTGAGAGACAGAAGAACAGGTGGTAGAAAAAGGATGAGAGAATTACAACTGTAAGGGAGTGAATTAAAGAAGCTAGTACAATCAAAATCTTAAGGTCTGTAATTTCAGCCCAATTATATATAACAACCTGAAGTTTGCTTCTCATGATGGGATGTATAGTGAGGTAATTAAAATGCACCATTGTCTTTCTGAAAATCTAGAGAAGGTGAATACATGCCTGAGGCTTCATTAATTCTCAGATAAAAATCATATCCACCTCTTAGCCCTAAAGATACCAAAAACATTTTACAAATGTTAGTTAGCAGCTCTGGGTAGATAATGTAATACACTCTTCCAGTAGTTACCAAGTTGAGTTTGGTTTGGTTCAGTACCAGGTGAATGGGTATCATAAATTATCCTCTATTTACTCCCTGCTTGTGTTAACACACAAGTGATGAAACTTTCACTAAACAATTTGCAGAAAGTGTAACAACAAAGTTGCTTCTGCAAACATGAACAGAATCAAATTTCACACTCGAAATGAGCATGCAACTGGCAAGAACAGTAGCATGGCACTTCCCTAAAAACCCTTGGAGGGCATTTCCAAGAACAGCAAATGTGGAAGTTCATATAAATAAAATACAGACTAGAGAAAATGGTTTGCAAAATGTTCTGTACACAGAAAGATGGATTAAATAACAGACTCCACTCCGTTACCTATTTCTACGTAACAGATTGAGAATCATATAGATACAGAATAATTAAAAGCTGCTTGTTCAAAAGCCACCTAGACCCCAAGTTAGCCCCAGTGAGAAGACCAGCAGAGTAATTCACTCCCTCACCTTGTTTCTTCACAGCTCACACCTCACAATGGCACATCTCATGAGTGAAACACCCCAACAGCGTATTCTGTCCTCCCTTCCCCTGATCAAGACACAGGCATTCCCAATACTACCTACATACGGCACAACTGCAGCAATACTCAAGCTTTAATTCCTCCAAATCATAATTGAAACAAAAGAAAAGACTGAGCAAAGGAGGATCTGGACCATTCTCCCAGCAGCACTGCCAGCAAAAGTTTAGATATATCATGAAGTAAAATTATCTGGGTTTTTTTAGCTTATTGAAATATACAAAAGTATCAGGTTTCTTCACAGACTTTCAGCTGATCCAGTAAAAATGGGTATTTCACTTTTTCTGTTCTCCTGCTGCTACTTCTCAAGCTAAGCTCAAGATGTACATGCTTTTTTAACAACCCAGCATAGTTGCATCTAATGTACCGACTGCAATCAGCAACCACGTGCATGTGCAGATGGTACTAAGACTTGAAGTTCATCAGCAATGCTTCCAGAGATGGAAATAGTTTTGAATTACCATTTATATAGTTAACAACTCTACATTCTGAGGCTGTATTGCTCCTGCTCATGCCATGTTACTGCTTATCTGGCATTACATCAAATCTCCTAAATCTTGCCCCCAGCATGCTTGATTCAATGTGAACGGGTTCATGTGAGAGGTCCCCAGAAATACAAGGCAAGAGTTTGAAGTTAATGTTCTTGAGTCACATATCGCTGCATTAAATCTGTTCAAACAGATGTGCACCCATTTCTTCTACAGCTCTACGAAACCTGTGTTTATCATGCACAACCTCCTTTTCATTTTCAGTTCATATTAGTTCATTTGAGTTTCACTTTGAGTTTCAGCTTCATGCAACTCCATAAAGACCAAGTTAAATTCAGAAAAGCTTCTGCTTGCTTTCAGGTTACAATTATGAAGAAGCACTGAGTTTTTTACTGCTTCTAAAGTAAAGCATAAAACAACCAGTTCAAAACCAGGGTACAGCTGCACCTGTGAAACTCAGATGAAACCTCCTGAAAAGTTCGGCTCTTTTACTCAAATTGTAATCAAGTGAGAAATGACATAAATTCCATCTTCTGTGGACTGCAATAACTACATCAATACACATTCACTCACACACGGGCATGGAAGATACACTTTAGGTTTTCACACTCTGAGCACACAATGCTCCAGAAACAGCTTAACACGCCTGGCACAGCCACCGCTAAGCAGCACGCAGCTATGGAGGCCGATTCAAGCTAATCACCCAAGGTCTTACAAAGCTCCTCAGGTGGGTTTTTCAGTCACGGCTGAGTAACCCAAGGCTGCTGCAGCTACACAGGAGCAGCATCAGCACTCACTAGCTTAAAGCTGGCACATATATTTTTGTCCAGGCTCAGTTCACGCTACCGTAGCCATACGTTCTGGTGTCAGCTTTGCCAAGCACAATCTAAAGCAGGCTCTGGCCTCCAAGTTTGTTTTCCAGACACTTAGAATCTCTGGAATGCTTTATAAAACTAAATCCATACATACATATTATCTTATGCATGTATGGATTATCACCTTTGCAGAGACAGGGAAAAAAAAGCTTCAAGGGCACCATCTTAGGCTCCCCCTTAAGTCAGCGGCAGAGCGCTGATCACACTCAGGAGATCTGAATCCACCTCATACTACCTGCTGGCTGGGCAATGCTGGGTATTTCTCACATGAAGGACTCCACAGGTGTGTGCACAATGAAAAACACAAAGAATCTGTTAGTTCAGCCTTTCATCTCTAAAACAGCAAGGATGGGCGCAAAACCCAAAAGCCTGCATTTGCCTCCCCCCTGCCCTGAGCCCGTCAAAGCTCTCGCTGCTCCTGCTCAGTCCCTGAAGTTTGAATCCGGCCCAAGGCACAGCCATGACTAACGCTTTCTGCAGTTGCCATAGAGACCAAGGCCTGCAATTGAACCAGGAATCAACGCCTGAAATGCCAAAACGGCTTGACCCACTTTGAAAAAAAATAATAGTAATAAATAACGCTTTACAGACCTAATTGACCAGAGTGCATTCAGGGCCTCACATACCCCTGCAGCGTAGCCTTTAGTAGATGCAACAGATTAAGTGAGGGACAGAACACAAACAAGCCCACCAAAGCAGCAGCCCCTTGCTCCCAGGTGAAACCCCTGCACAGAGTATATGAAAGCACAGAAGGCAGAGCACATCTTCTTGGTTTATGTTCATACTGTGCCTAAGAGAAACACCTCGTCTTATGATTGGAGCTGCAATAAAAATAACACGAGCAAGTGTGCCGCAGCTAGGAAGAAGCCAAACTCTGTTCAGTCACTTGGAGGACAAGGCTCAATACGTGGAGCCGTGTAGTGAGGAACTGAGCTTTTCTTTAGGTGACAGGAAAAGAACAAACATTTGGCAATGCCTGGACAAGTTACCTGGTCTCACACCCTACCATTGACATTCCACAAAGCAAGGACACACGGCACGATGTAAAAAAGGCCAAACTTCTTTCTCCAACAGAATATTTCCTGTAAAGAAAATACTTGGACCCACTGGTAAAAAGAGACTTCAGCAATCAGTAGCCTTGTACTCTACAAGCTAAGCTTGGGATTTTTACAGCTATAAAGGAACCCTGAGGACTCTTTGCAATGCTCTAATGCAGAATTCAATAAGAAGCCTCACTTTGTTCAAGCCCGTTAAATAAATTCTTCATGACTGACATTCAAGCAGTCCTGAGCTGACACAAAAGTCTGTCCATCCTACCAGAACATCCCAAATATTCACTCTGCCCGCCGCTAAAACACAGCCATCCCAGGGTTTAAGCCAAGCACCCTCCAGCAGTTCTTTCCCACATCACACATGCCCCAAAGCCATCAGCCATCCTCCAAACACAGCAGCTTGCGGCAAGAGCAGCGTCACAGCACCTGCGGCTACGCTGCTCAACAGCAGCTTGTCGTTCTCCTCCGAGGTAGCGATACGCACAGATTAAGCAGAGGCACAGCAAATCCAGTTGAATCTGCGAGTTGCAGGATGCAAATTAGAATTTAGCCAGTAACCACTACGTTACCAAGAGCACAGAGGGATTTGTAACAAGGAGGGCAGCTCATCTAAACAAGTGGCAGCTTCAGGCAAACAATGCTCCCTACCTTCCTTGTGATCACCATCTTCTCAGATGGCAGAAAAAGATCAATGACACCATTTCCTGCAGTGTATTTCTAAATTCCTTACACTTCCTCAAGAAAGTCATGATCTGGAAAGCTTATTGGCAGCCTCCACCACAGTTCCCAAAAGAGTTTGATTTACAGGAGCAAATCTGAAATTGCTCCCATCTCCCTGAAGCCCATAGCACCTGCCTGACAATAAGCTCTGCAAGGCCCAAAACTGGGGTTACTTAGAATATTGCAAATGTCACACTTAATTCTGTGAAGCGCCGAGCACTATGTCCCCAAACCAGCAAAGAAGTTCAGTGAACATTTAAGTCTGTCTGTAGTATATACTCACTGCAGTCTATGGGCTGTGAAAACAAAGTCAAGCTCATATGCTTTCCTAAACAAGAATGAAGGAGATTCTCAAGCATAAAACAGAAGTCTACTGATAAAGTCTTGAAAAAGCTACAAGGTCAAGAAGCCACCTCAAGCCTGGCTGTAGAACAAAAAGAGTTAATTCTCCACAGAAGCAGCCAGCAAGGGGGTTAATTACACTCCTACAAAGATACTTTTCTGTGATATGAGCTGACATCAGTGGAAAAAGATGAGATTCAGAAACTCATTATGCAGTCTACCAAACAGCAAGCAGATGGCAACAACTTTTGGTCATCGCCAACCTACACTCACTTCAAATTGATAATCCAAGAACAAAAACCTTCAAACATCCTCAAGTCATTGCCTGGGCTTGCCATTGCTCTACAAGCAACAACAAAATGCTATACTTGCATTATATCGCTCAGTAAAATAGACAAAAAAGAAATTATTTAAATTTAAAAATAATGACGCCTGTAAGGCTGTACAGAAACCGAGCGGTGTTTCATGACAATTGCTTCAAAAAGAACAGTAAGAACAGTATATTTTCTACATGTTTTTTAAACAACCTGTTTTTAACAGAAAAGTCCATCCCTGTCAAAGATTTACTCTGATTATTTTGACGTTGCACAGAATGGTGTCCTCCTCCTGCGACATTCAATAGCATGTTTACATATTCATGAGGTAAAATTAATGCAATTATTATGCTTCAGGGGATTAGCAAATCACTGCAAGTGTTAGGAAGGCATCTGCCTTCTGCCCATATACAGCCCTGCAAGGTTGGTCAAATGTATTATTAACCGTGTCATTGTCTTTCTCTGAATCATCTGATACTGGTTACCACTAGAGACAGACTATCAACTCCAATGGACAAATGGTCTGACATCTTACAGAAATTCCCACTGTGCTGTTTGAAACAATCCCTCCACCGCTCCCTTCCTACTTGGGAGTTATTGCAAAAATCCCAAGAAAAAGTTTGAAAATGTTTTCAAAATAGAACAAGACAGATCTTAATAATACTGTCCAATAACACAACAGTCATAATTTAGAAAGGATCATTAAGTTGCAGAGAACCAACACGTGTTACAAATCATACACTAAACCCCTCCCATCACTCACAAATCAATATAATTCCATTTGCTCCAAAAGAAGGCAAACCACATGGAACAAAGTAGGCTGGGTAATACCATGAAATCTGGGAAGCAATAAAGGGGAAAAATGCAAAATAAGAATTTCACATCCCTCTGAAGCTGACAGCATGTCTGCTTCAGACAGCCTCAACATGGTCACCTGGCAGGTCACTCAGTCTATGAGTTTACTTCCAAAGGAGGAACAGATACCGACTTTGTTCCCTCTCCTCCCCACCGCAATGCCAATGGCTCTTCTAATTAACAGCAAGAATTGCAATATCTGATGCTGTCTTCAGCGCCTGGAAATTTCAGAGCCTGGAATGTGGGACAGAGCAGAGGTCCTAAGTCTTGTTTGAAAAATAAATATAACAATGAAGGACACTGTTAAGCCATCTCTGATGTGAAGAAAAGATGAAAACTTGACATCTCAGAGAAGAAAAAAGAACATTCAAATAAATCCAAGCCTGTTTATTTTAAATCTCATTATTTACAAGCCAACATCAAAATCTTTCACTGGTTTGGAGACACAGCATTGCTGTCGTACATCAATCCATGTGCATCTTTTCAAGGGAGCGTGAGAAAAATGCAATACAGCACTAAATAGCTAGTGATAAGATTCATGCACGTTTTTGGATGAGGACACGGGTGTGATACAACTCCTAGATTCCCTCAGGAAGAGCACAAGCATTCTTCCTTTCTGCCCATCTCCCGTTATAACTTCAGCAAGGCTATGAGCACCCCAGGACTTTATCCTCAGAACAGGTTGGGTCCACCTGAACACATTCCAATCTTGTGGCAGGGGTTTTATAAACCACAGATTAAACGTCTAATGAAGCCTCACACCACATCTTATCAGCAACAAAGCGGGGGTGGAGAGGGATATTGTGTGTCTCAGGAACAGAAGACAAAGCTGGAGCTTTACATCTTCCCACTCACTCCTGCTGCTCATCAGCATCAGCTTTTGTAAGTTAATGGAAGATGCTGTCATCTTCAAAGCTGGGATCAAATCAATTTCTTTTGTTCATCCCTTGATGTTTCCTACCTTTATCATTCTGAAAACAGCAATGCAACACATTCATGTCCCCTCACCCTGATATTTTCCAGCAATCTCTCCTTTGCTCTAACCATGCAGAAGCACTGTCCAGCTGAAAGTTAAAATGTAAAATATATCTCCGAGATTCAGCTTGAAGTTTCCTATTGAGCCGAAATCACAAGCTCCATCCTAAACCTACCAGCTTCAAAAGGAGTTGTCCTGCAGACGCATGTGACTTAATAAAGCAAGGAAACAGGAATATATCCTCTTTATAGAATCAGTGATTTCCATGACGGACAGGACAATGGTAGTAACCAGTAATCAAAGAAAAAGCAATTTTTTCATGAATGAGGATTCATCAAATTCTCATTCATAATGAGCCTTCATTTTCTACTGCTCTCCCCTCAAAAAAAAAAAAATAAATTAAAAGCCACCTGTATAGACTCCGGAGGACAGTCTGAAAAATCAGCACAAAATAAATTCTGTCCCTTCCCACCACTGCAAATACATAAACACAGAGAGGAATGCAAAGCAGAACCAAGACATCAGTGTGTATGCTCCAAGCCCTTTTAAGAGCAAGGGAGCACATGGGCAAACAAATACACTATATTTCTGCAGCAGGTCCAGCTGCCCTCCTGTGACGCATCGCCAGTTCATCTAACTTCAACCCCCGTCTGCCTCTCTCCAGATACCCAGATGTTATGAGAGAAATAACTGCCCCTTCGGGGCTGGGGGATGGGGGAGACAGTAGGCGTAAAAGGAAAAGGAGGAGGGGTGAGAGGAATGAAAGCTGAAAAAAACAATCAGATTTGCTCATCGGTTGTTTCAAACAATCAAAAAGGCTGCTTTAGCAATTGCGCTGCAGGAGAGGTAGGACGCGTGCATGGGGGAGAACAAGGAAAAAAGGAATCAGCCTGTGAAAGGGAAAAGAAACCAAGCATCTCTGCAACATGATGTCACGCTGTCTGCTTTCAAGTCCCCCAAACAGAAAGGAGCAGCAGCAGCAACCAACATGGACTCCAGATTTAATCTGCCTTGAAAGCGTATGTCTCAGGCGGTAGATTTGCTCGGCAAACCTGTGCTGAGCACAGCACACACAGCCCTTTGGCTCCGTCTTTCCCACACAGACATGTATGCATGCCCGCGCGTGCACACGCATTCAGAGACTGCAGACAGCAAATAGACAGAGGGGAGAGGACGAGAAGCATCAGCAGAAGGAACAGGAGAGTAACACTAACCTGGTAGCCATTAGGGACCGTAGTGCAGCGCGGAGCAGCTAGGAATTCATTCATTCATGCACTTGTGTGTGGTGGGGAGAGAGCGAGGGTGGGCCAGCGGTGAGGTGGGAGGGTACTCACCTCCTGCACCATCTCAGAGCCCTTCCCGAAGGGAAGAGGGAGTAGGGGGTGCCTGGGGCTCCTCACGGGTACCCAGAGCCCCCTCTCTCAGCTGCCGTGCATGCTGCTCGGGCGCCTGCCATGGCTCAGCCTCTCTTCTCCCCCGGGCCCCGCTCTTTGTGGTTATGATTGTTCGTGCAGCTCCAGCGAGGTCTGTGTGCCTCTCCCCTCCCTGCCAGTGCTTTCACACACGCTCCTGCACGCGCACACACTCACACACGCGTGCGCGCGCATGCACGCAGCCTGTGGGCTGCTGCTTTACATAATGCAACCCCCTTAATGCCTTCATTATTCATGTACCCGAGGAAAAGGGGGAGGGGGGAAGCTCCTGCGATTTTCCCAAGGTCCCCTGGTTATACCTGCCACTTTTAGCTGCTGTTTATAAAGTTTGGCAAAGCCTACAGGTTAGGATCCCACAGGTTGCAAAAATCATATTCATCCTCCCTGTGTACACACTGGAGCATTCACACATGTGGGAGAAAGTTTCGAAACCTGTAAGCATGTCAATACAAGAACAGTCAGGAAAATTAAACCCTAATTAACTGGTAAAGTGGATTATCTAAACTAAATTAAACACTATGAGGACACGCTCATTCAGAATTAAGGTGACCTCAACACAATTTAGCTTACTTCATCTAGGAAGCTAATTTAATTTCATTTTTCATGTCTATCCATGTGCACACAGGCCTGGGATTTTTAAAGCAACATTATCAAATAAATGTTACAACTATACAGCAGTGTCAGTACATGGTGTTTCTTTGGAGGACGTACACACACACCACTGCATCCCGAGACACCCACTCATAGACATGTTACAAGGAGAAGGGTTTCAGTCCTTCTCAAGGGCTCTCACAGCACAACATAAATTACACAGGCTGAAGGACGGAAAAGGACTAAAACAATCGGCTGGTTTGCGCTTTTCCTTCCAGTATATGAAATCAGATCTTGTCTGTGAAAATGTGGTAGATCTGATCTGGAACAGCTTCCTGTACAAGTGTCCATGTGGGGAAGTGCTCTGCGTTATTCTAGGGCTTTAAATGTAAAATAACTGACCAGCATAGACAAGTATTTAAGAGTATCCAGAAAAGCTCCTGTACCAGTCTGGCTACATCAGTTTAAAGATTTACACCTTGTATCACTTCTATTCCTCAGCAGTCTCTGCAGTATACATCCACATCGCCCACCTTAAATGTTTATTTTCAAAGTTTCCTGTAGTGTCAGCTGAGCCAAAGGAGCAACTGCAGGGTGTGATTCAGAGTACCTAAGTCAGGAGTCTGACTACAGCCACAGGGACATGCTGCGAATGACCCCCTCAGGGATTTAGCACTCCCCACCGATATGGGAAGGAGCTGTGCCTTAAGTGATGTAAATATTCATCATTCTGCCCTTGACTTTCTTTTGTTGCATTCTACCCATTCCATACACAGGGCTGCTCATTTCCTCTTCTGTTTAGAATCAGTCACAGCTTTCAGTGCTTAGTCCCAAAAGAGCATCTTTCCAAAAGGCTGATTATCCATCGTTTCACTATAATCAACATCAGTGGGAGCAGAAGGTGCTCTGCTCTTAAGAATCAATGCTCTACACCAGCAGATCCACGCCACTGTGCAATTCAAATGCTGCACAAGATTTTAAATTGTAAACACATACACTGACCTTCTGCTAACACAGAACTCTATTAATTTTACAATGCCACCTTCTCAAGACTTTAATCTTTAAGTCATTGGACTGTGTGTCAATGTTTATGGGTAAACCTGATGTGTTGTTTGCAAGTGGAGAAATCCACACGCGGTAGTCTTGTGGTCCTCGCCAAAAACATTGAAGTGTTTCTCCAATACAAACCTAAGCATGGACAAAGAATACAGCCAGATCTCATTACCCAGTCACAAAAACCAAGGCGATAAGCAGAGCCACTTTAACTTGCACCTTGACTTTTCATTTTCAGATGCGACCATTACAAGTTTCAAACACAAAAATTTGTGAACTGGTGAATTTACAAACATCCTAACTTTCCAATTCCCCATGCCCAATGCAATGGTACCTCTATCCAAGGGTGGGTGGTGTGATTCCCACTGAAACGCTTCATCTAGGACTGTATCTAGTTTCAACACGTGAACATGGAAAAACTAGACAGGGTTTAGATAAGAACACTGAACAACAGAAGACAGTGGCGCTGGATCTATTCAACGCAGAGTGGAGGTCAAGGAATGACAAGCTCAAATGATCACCTGGAACACAAGTTTGATAATATTGGGTGACTGCTGAAAGCACATCACTACCAAGTGCCGAAAGCTGAAGCTAGACAAATTCCGACTAGGCAAGAGAGATGCATTTTTGGAAGTAAACAAAACTATCCAGTGTAACTAATTCAAGGCTAGATTATCCATCTGTGGCAAACAACGTTATGCAATGTTTTGTATTTTCCCAAATACTGGTCTGTACCTCAGCCAGAATCAATTCAGGCAAATCTTACTCCTTGCACTCGACAAGACTTAGAAGAGATACCTGAATGGTCCCATTTCATTTTATAGTCCATCAATCTTTCAGTGTGGTTTTTTTATGGCATTCGAAGATGTATGAAAACAGTTGGACGTGTGATTCTCAGCCTCTACAACTTCTGGTATGTTTTATGAATGACTATCAAGGTTTCAACAAGGTGCTATTTTTTAATAGCCACATGACCCAAAGGCTCTCGTGAAATTCAGTAATAATACCTGGTTCACATCCAGAACCATGGAGAACAGGCAAAGGCTCAAAGCAGATGATGAAGCGGTAAAACAGATTCAATACACGAGTTTAATAAGACCTACCGGCTCTTCAGACTGCCAGGAGAGAAGATGAAGCAAATGAAAGTTCTGCTTAAAAGGACTGTAAAAGCAGCAGTAAAAATGCAAGTCTTACTTGGAGAAAAGCTTCTTAGGTTTATCTGGGATGGCATGCAAAAGGCAAAGTTACGGGTAATTTGAAAAAATCACACGACACCTCAAATGCTCTACAAACTTTATCAGATCTGCAAAATTCAACCCAGAACTCTCGGAAAGACAAAAACTCTTGATAGATTTCTTTGGTCTTTGCAGCACCATTCATGTCACGAAGAAGACAGATTGTTTTGTGGTGATAATACTTTGACGGTACTGCACCGAGAAGAGGATCTTTCGGGGCCTCTTCTGAAGATAAAGGTACCAGTTCCTGTTTTGTTCAAGAGCTGCAGATTTTATGTCAACTGGATTTACTTGCACATACGTTTCTCAGCCCTTGCCCTGATACTGGTGTTAAAGAATCAAGACAAGCACTACGGCATTATTTCATATGTGAAGGACAGCTTTAGGAGGGCTTGACTGCTGAGCTGTTAATGGCATGACATGGTCGCACACCACAGCCTGAATACCACAGGGACTACCAAGCCCTAAGGAAAGGGGAAAAGTCATACACCAGGAGCACTCCCTCCAAGGATGCTCTTACTCTTATGCCTGTCTGTGGCTTCACTGTTCATGCAGAGAGCACGAACTGTACCTTTACTGCCTGCTGGACCGAATGGCAGGACCGGTTTCTGCTCGACTGTCTCAGACCCAGCCGTAACGCAAGCAAACTCATACATATTACATCTCTCAGGTGAGAGGAAATGATGCACTGTCCGAGTAATCAAAGCCCGGGGCTGACAACAGATACATGCGAGACAGTCCAGTGCCTGGAAATCCAGGCCTACAGAGCAACAAGTGGATTTGAGATAAAGTCTATATCCAGCCAGGGCAATCTTAGCCTCCCTGTAAGCTGCACCAGTGATACAGAAACAAACTGCAGTCTTTAAAAGTCTGTCTGTAAAACATCTGGGAACAATGACTATCTGGATTCGAAAACACATGAAGTTTCTCTTTTCCCCTTCCCAGTAATTTTCTCCATTATTAATACAATCTATTTTGAAAACTTAAAGCCATTGAGACAGTTAGTACCCAACACCTCTGTTCCCCAACGCCTCAGCTCAGTTCAGAACAGAACCGGGGACACTTACACTGTCATAGTACTTCTGGGCTTGTCTTCAAAAAGACATATCAGGAATGCGAAGGAAGTACGTCCTCAGGGAAAACTCAGTGCAGTGCTACAACCTCAAGATCTGCAAGTACAATTAGTGTTAGCAGGTAACTGATGCGTCTGGGTGGTAATTAATATTTTGCATGTTTAATTTTTTTGCTCATACCACTGTTGGAGCACAGAAGCTGCTTTTCTCCTAGACACTATCTATGTATGCACTCTGCTTTTAAATACACAGCATTGTACAGGCTGAGTCCTCCAACTGGGATACGTGGTCCTGTTTGCTAGCTCCAGCTCAAACCATAGAAAAACCTTCCAGCCTCCAGCACAGGAACTGGGTGCTACTTTTCAAACCCCTCAGTATTCTCACCCCGTTAAGCAATAAGGAGCATTGCCGTTCTCCCTTCTTCCTTCTTCCTTGCAGAAAATGGGCTCCTAGACAGGTACAGGATCAAGGAAAAATCTTTTGAGTACTCTGAAATGACAATGGCATTTTCACGGAGCAAGATACAGTGGCTGCTAAGAGCACACGGATTTCTACAGTAGGGGGGGATGGAGGAGGCAGGCAATCATGTGCTCAAAGGCATGGGGAGGAAAAGGGGGAGGAGGAGAACAAGGAGAGAGAGAACAAAGTGTCAACATCTTAACTGGGACACACAAAGAGCCAGTTCTTAGTAAGAACTTAATCCAGGATTAACAAGAGGTCAGCTACCTCTGCAAGGAGACCGCACTAAAAGGAGCTAATTAGCTCTCCTTAATTGCACAAAAGAAACCTCACAGAATTAAAAACATTCACAACTAGCAGATCCCACCTCACCTAGGAAACAGAGTCCTACCTGTTGTCCTCAACACCACGCTCAAACAATCAGCACGTGGAAAGCCAAAAGCGGGAAAGGTGAAACGATGACTCAAGGAAAGAGGCTGCGGGGAGTCAGGCTCAGCATCACCAAGTGAAGTGTCTGAGTGAGAACCGGAGCGTACATCACACAGGACAAACATTTTTCGCATGGCCAGTATCTTCCTAAACTGTTTCTTCGGCGACCACTGGTATCACACGTGGAACTGCCCAAGATCCCTTCGGTAACTACAGCTATCACTTTCATAAATAGTATTATCCAGAAGTATATTTAAGGCATTTTTAGCCCTCTTTAATTCAATGTGATCTCTGAAAATGAGGAGGAAGGATAGCACAAGGGAAACCAGTCGATCTGTGTAGGCCCAACTCCGCCCCGTAGATTGAGACAGACAGAATCACATCCCAACACAGGTAGCCATTGCATCCTGGTCGGCATAAACTGAGAGCACAAAGCAAATGCACCATGGAATATGGACAGGTAACAGTTCCTGGCCTGGAAACCACCGCTTTGAGATGATGCAGCGGAAGAGGCTGGCTGAGATGATCTCTCACAAAGTCCGTCTTGAATTTCTAAACATATATTACAAAGATACTTACATACCCTTAAGTCCCCTGCCAACTTCCACTTGATATTAAATCTATCTCTTTCTTCCTCTGAAACCATTGTACGTCCTGTTCTAGTGCACTGATGATAAGCTGGTGCATATTTTACTCCAGAAAGCAGTTGCACTGCACTGACAGATAATGCATGCAGCAGGCAATGTACTTGAAAATTAAGATTAACAAGCACATCAATAACACTAACAGACGTCTCTGAGATCAAGCACTAATAAAATTAACTTCCGTATTTACTTGTTTTATAGCAGCGTGCTGAGGGGCTGGGCAGCTTGCAGACAGACAGGGCCCACATCCTGAGGAGCTTACAGTGCAAGGATTCAACCACGCAGTGAAAGGGATGAAGAGGAGAGGCTGCACTGATTTCAAACCCTGCTGCAATGAAGGGAGCCACCTTCCACCACCAGGGTCCAAGTGCACCCCTGCAACGCTGCAAGGTCAGTGCCCAGGTTAAAAGAGGATGAAAAGAAAAGCAAGACAGGTTGGCCAGGGAAAGGCTATCATACACACACAAAGAAAAACAACAACAGAAACAGAAGATTATCCATTAATTACAGGTCCTTGTGGCATCATTACAGTACTGCCTCCATTATCTATGTATACTTCTTTTCTTATCCCTTCAGGAAAGAGTTAAATATTTTACTTTCAGTTACATTGTGAAGGTAGCCATCAGGGGACAAGCAGCAGCAAAATTTCACCTCAAAGCTCTGAATATGAGGAAGCCGTATACCCCTCCACTCCCAGTAATTGTACACCAACCCTCATATATGCTGTTCCTATGCAAGCTCAGCACAAAGAGAGAATTCCCTGACATCTGGATAAAGCTTCAATAGCTGCCATTGGAGAGAGCAAAAGGCACATCGGCTGTTCTGTACCAGGGGCTGGGCTACACCCAGTCTCCTGGTACAGACATGCCCCACTCCTTCAATCCCCTCCATCACCACCACCCCTCCACTCCTGGAACAGCTCAGACCTGTGAGCAGGTTTATATGAAGAGAAGGAAAAGGGCATTAATAGGGTTCGATCTGTTTCTTTAGCACTGGCTGATGCAGTGTGCGCTTCTATGTCGTATAACACAGTTACAGTTATACCAGCTTCTACATTTCTCCAGACCATTCCCGTCTGTTTATCCCAACCAAAATCAGCATTCTAAAGCTTTCCCCCAAAGCACTACCCCAATCTCTATCTTCAGACTCCCAATTTTGAATCTGATTTTGAATCCCAGTACCCATTCACACACATTAGATTCCTCCCCACTCTCACTGATTGACTTCCTTAACCTTGCTTGACCCTTTCTTCCAGGATGGTCTCAGATTCCTGTAATCTTCTGCTGGGCTCACCCAGAAGATCACCAACAACACTGAACAATTCAGTCCAGCCTCTACTCTCATTGAAGACAGAACATTGCTCCCTAAGAGGCCTTGCTCAGCTTTGTCCCCCACCCCCCCATCCCTTCCACCCCAACTTAAGATTTCTCATTCAAACCCTTCATATCTCCGTCCCAGCCCCGCACTGCGTCAGGGCATCCTTTTTCCTCAGGAACTGCCTGACCTCACAGCACACACACAAACACAAAGGAACCTGCGTCCACAGGAAGGAGTCCTCCTGCCTGCCTGGGAGATGAAAAATGAAGAGCTAAATGATTGCATCGCCACCTGTTACCACATCGCATTTCCCGGGGCGCAGCTGCGTGTCTTCCCTGCTCCTCTGCTCTCCGAGTCTGAAATCACCATTTAAACTGCAGACAGAAGCAATTCTGCTGGGGGAGAGATCATTAAACCATCCAAGAATCTTACTGCTCCGATGCATTTTATGCTCTCAAAAGTAGTTGACAAAAAGATTCCCCGCTCCGATAACAGCTTGGCATGGCTGAAACAAAGCCTTCTTTGCAACTTGCTACCCAGCTCTGGCATCTGAACTGGCTGCTGCCCACTGGAAAGAAAAGCACCCACTGTCTCTTTAAGAATGCCCTGTAGCCCACATCACTAGAGCTCAGTTAACCCTGGCTGCTCCTCACTCCAGTTGCTGATGACAGCTAGGAAATTTCAGGACTTCTCTTCTTCTCCTGCTCTTACCTTCCTATTCTACTGTCCTGGTACAGCTTCTCCATGTTGTTGCACATCCCTGGCATCCCAAATATTTTTGCAGGGGCACTTTAGCAGTGTTTATCCCTGTACTCCCCACTATAAAAACCGGTACTTCTGTGACGACAAAGGAGCAGAGAAGTCAGCATGGACCCAATTATCTCAAAATTCAACTTTCTTACTCCCACAAAGCATTCTTCTCTTACTACTTTGTCATTTCTACATACCGACTCTTCACGTTGCTGAGCTAGGAGGACTACGCGCCCTTCTCTAAACCCTGTCAGACACAACACAAACCATCTACTTCCCCGATACAACAGCAGGCAGCACCGTCAGCAACAGGGGAAATATTTGTCTTCAACACATGGGTATTTCCAAATATAAACTCTTTGAAAGGCCACCTTCTGCAGAGAGGTTATAAAATGCAGAAGGTAACAATGTGACTCATATTGAAAGTGTATACAAACACACATACAAAAACCTGTCTCAAGAAAAATAAACAGAGACTGTAACTGATTCTCTTCTGGGCAAAGCATGAAGAACTCTAGAATGCTACCCTATTGCTGTCCTTGATTTTGTACCTACTCCGAGCAGGTATAACAGAGAAAACAGAAAGTCATATCCAGCGATTCGAAGAATTGAGAAAGCAAGAAAAGCGCAGCTCGACAGCGTGCAGGGTAAGAGCACAAAGCAAACTAGACATGTTCTTGCAACATGACAGAGGAGCGGGAAAGACTAAAGTGATTCAGAGCTGCAAGGTCTGATCAATCATATCTCATGGAAGCTGATGAAATATTTGCTCTGTATGATCTGTTAATCTCTACCAGGAACTTCATTATAAGGGTGCCACAGAACCAGAAAGATACTCTCATACGGCAATAAGTTCAAAGGAAAGCAACAAAAACATCCCAATATTCATGAGGCTCATTTATGAAAAGAAACTGGAAGGGTAAACAAAGTGAAACGGTCAACAAATATTTGAAGAATGTAAATACCAAAGAGAAAGAGAGGCCGTATTAAAAGGTTTTACAACAACGAGCAATGTGATTATATTAAGTTGAGGGAGAAAACTCGGCTGCAGTCAAGAGCATGAGAAAAGTGGTGTAAGGGCATTCGCTTGCCATGTTTATAAACAGCATTAGGTAACCATCAATAAACACAAAGCAGAGAACTGTCCCACATTGGCAGGAGCATGGATCGATGCCTCAATTCCATCGGGTTTTTTTCTGTCTCTAGCTCTACTTTCCATCATTTTCCTAATAGGCAGCAGACCAGTCCAACAACTTCTCAGATACTGCTGTTTGCCGGCAATGCAAGACTCTAAAGGTTTGCATTTGGTTGGTGTTACAGCTGTTCGAGCATTACAATTTAGAGAATTGTTTTGACTTGCTCTATTTTTGTGCCCAAAACCTCCAAGTGAAACACATCCATATGATTTTGAGTTTTATGTGGGAAATCTTACAAAGCAACATCTAAATCATCTGAAATTCTTAATCTGGGCTGTGATTCTTGAAAGCGCAAATGTCCTTACGACAATTATGGTGTTTCCAAATGTAAGCAAGACATAGGTTGCTTTGGGGCAATTTTATGGATTCAGCTTGTGGCTTTGGACGACTCACCTATGAGAAGGGGATAGTGCTGGCCAGTTTGCATTACTGATGCTAGCTCTTGAATCAATATAGTTTGCTCTCTTTAAAGAACTGGTTTGAGCTATAGCAATTTTTTTGCTCACTTAAGCCAAGCTTCCAGTAGGGGAAGTTTTCTAGTACACCTCTATTAATAAACCTCTATTAATAAACATGTTAAAAGTAAAAACGCCTGTGTGCTTCATCTGCAAATCGAGGCTAATATCACTTCCCTTCTCCTACCTTTTCTCCATCTTGTCTATTTAGGATATAAGCTCTTCTGGACACAAACTGTCTCTGGAGATGTGCATGAAAATGTGCTAGCACAGCAAGGCCCTCTTATAAGGGTAAGAGGCTCTCTCGCTGTAAAACAACACAATCTTAGAAATGGATCCATTTCCAAAATCAGTTGCGCTATCATCTGCCTTTGAAATAGAAACTCGGAAAAATCAATGGGGAACCTTTTCTTCCTGTTGGAAAAATAACTTAAGAGGCATTTGAAGCAATGATGTAGTTTTACTGCCTTGAACCAGCCACTGAATATTGCTCAGATTGTCTAAGCTCCTACCCCTGGACACACACCTTCTTTGATGGCCTACAGCTAAGCAACAGTTCACCTCCCAAACCTTTTTTCCTAAAACATACATCAGATTGAAGCTACCACACGAGTATACCACTTCTTAATAGTCGACAGCTCTGAAAAAAATAAATTCCAGTTTTAAGGGCTGCACAGTGACAACCCGATCTCCTCGTGAGCAGAGGGCACTTCTTTCAGACCTCTGTAGCTGCTTTATTTCTATTCCTACAGGGTCAGAAATACACCAAAATTACAGCTCTAGCTTTCCACTAGCTTTCTAAAATGCCTCTGCCTCCAGTGCTAACCTTTTAATTCACAGCATTTCATATGTCATCACTCCACAAGTAAGGGATGAGACCTTGCAAATGATTTCTCTGGAATCCTCAGACCTTGCCATCTCTTCCTCCTGTCATTTAAACACAGGCTTGTTTGCTCAGTATTTCATTAAAGGAATGATTCTAGTTAAAGACAGTTGTTCCTACGCTACAGATAAACAAGTTATTCTTCTCCACCCCCCAGCTAATTTGGTGCCTTATATACACATACGGAATTCCTTTCTGTTACCACATCTTTGCTACTCCTGAATATATACCCCTTCCCTCTCCAAGTCTTTTTCATTCAACTCATTTTCTCCTCCATTTTCCTTCTTCCAGTTCTTCAGCCTGAAATTAGGTCCAGCCACATTCTTCCAAACCTGGTATTCCAAGTGGTTTGAAAATGATTCAAAATATATAACCCAAATATATATCTCATCCTCCCCCTCCCAAAAAAACACCAACCGACCAAAACCAAACAAATTCTCTGCTCCTTTGCCACATGTATGGAGTGGCTCTGACATTGTCAAATGAGAATGGCACGTTTTACATCATGCGTTAGTTGAAAAAAAAGCACAGCATCTACCCCCAGGCAACTTGGCTGTGACTACAGAGAGACCATTCTGTCCAGGAAAAACTGTTACAGAGAATAAACCACTGGAAAATGTAAAGTATAATCAACAGCACAGACCTAAAGCTAGCCAAATGGAAAACTTTAGTTAAGGAGAGGCCCAAAGAACATTCTACCATCTTGTATTCAGCACGTGGCCTTGCAAGAGTATACAGAAGTTATAGAAGGAAAAGAAAAGCTACTGATTTATGTGCTGCTTTTGTTTTGGTCTCTCCATTTCCCGAACATGGACATTTTATACTTGGATGCTATTATTGCTATTATATCTCAATTTATATAATTTACTTTCACCAAACTCAAAATACTGAAATTAACAGTTACCGTTCATAATAAGTAGCAATTATAATAATAATGGCAGCCTGCCATTAAGATGCACTTTCTAACCAGGACTGAAATCAGAGGCATGCAAGGGAAGATTCAAACATAAACAGAGCAGCTGCTTAATCAACCAACGGAATACCACTAACTAGTTTAGAGTAGAGGGCGAAGAAGCGTCCCATTCCCAAGGGGAATTTCACTTGGCAAATATGATTAAACAAAAGAGATCTTGACCAGGACACAGTGATTCTTCCATAATGTGCCACAAGAGCTTTGATGGCAGCATTTAGCTCTTTCAGACCCTGACCATGCCCACTTGCTGAGCCGAATAGCCCTGATCGAGCAGAAATTTAAAAGTACATGAGTGTTTCCATTTAGTTCAACAGAACTATTAACACACTTGGGATGAATCACAAGCTTACCAATTGTGGAAGACTGTTCAACTTGCCCCTTACAGCACTTGTCACGCGTAAATATCTAACTGCTTCAGTTAGAGGGAGAACAAGGGGAGAAGGAAGAGACGAATGGTATGGCTCATTTTGCAGACAAGGAAACTGGGGCATAGGCAAGAAGATCACGATACAACTGGTCAATAACAGATTCAGGCATAAAACTGGCCTCTCATGACAGTCAGGTCCTTGCTTGTCATTTGAAGGGACCAAGCAGCCAAACAGCTCACAACAGTCTCAGCTCCACACTTAAGCTTTGAGAAAGAAGAACGGTATCAGCAAAATTTTATCTACAGCCTCTTCTTGACTGAATTTGCCTTTTTCTAAGCTTTTTCCTCCTGAGTACGTGAGGAGAAGTATGTCTGGAGGAGCCTCATGCATCCTCATTCATCTCAACTTAAGGCCCTGAGCGTGCAAGGCCTGCAGAATTACAGAACGGTTCCAAGCAGTTTGCCCTTCACTTGACATTTGTGAGGCTGCTAAAGGAGCAGATAGAGAGAGCAAGGTGATTTTACCATCTGATAAGAAGAAAAGGCAATTTTAGAACAAAACAAATGATTAGGATTCAATTAGCCAAAATAATCTGCAGCCCAAGGAGAGATTTGAAGGAGAGATTCTGGGTGTTGGCAGCAAGCTCTGCAAAGCACAGCATCTTCATGGCATAAGTCAAAGAACTCTTCTGACTAGTTGCCCTCAGAGAGCTTTCAGTAAGCCCATACATATTAAAGAATAAAATGATATGTGTTTATCCAATTTTAAATCAAAAGTTCATGCCAAAAGCATACCACATAGCAAACAAAAAACAGTAAAGGAGTACTTTTGCCAGTCTATCATCACGCAGAGCTACAGCAAACCAAATCTCAGATTAAGGGCTTCATAATGACTCAGTCAGTTTTTCTTCAAATAGTCTCCTTCCATGTAATTTTGTAAATTTTTTTACTAAAACAGTCACTTTACTTGTACTTTATACCATATTACCACTGAAGGTATTCATTCGGCATGGCAGTGTGCAGTCCAGGACAAAAACCAGTAATGAGCCGATCTTGGTTCTATTTCTGGCTCAATTAGTGACTCCGAGTACAGTCTGGTCAAGTGAATTGAGTGCAAGACTTTTCCTTGACATTAGTGCACTTGGATTAGGCTCCTAACTGCTTCCTATCGCTTCCCACTACTGGAAAGACCAGATAAATTAGCATAAAACCTGCTGCTAACCACTCCCATGTACTATGAAACAATTTACAAAATAAATCTACCAATACTACTCAAAGCTGTTCTTCGGGTCACCTTACACAACATCATAATGCTTCTTCCTATTGAGAGAGAAAGGACAAAAACTGTATTTTATGGACAGCAGTTCAGTCAATTGTTCAGAATATTCTGGACGCAGGGAGAGACGAGAGACCTATTAATATGGTTTCCTCTTCCTACCACATTGACAGCATACGGGAACATTCCGATTCCTAAAATCCATTTGCGGAATTTATAATGAGCGAAAGCCTTTTCTTTCCAGAATGCTAGAACCGTATTTATATGTATGTGGGTCATCTTTGATGGCTTTTAGCGGAGGATTAGCAGCACCTATTTCTTCCTTTTGAATAAAAAGCACAAAGAAGAAAGATGTAGACGCAGAAAAATCGATGAAGAGAAAAGAACAGTGAAACATAACATTTTAACCTGTAATGTGAAGGTTGAACAGCACAATATGCACGACAATGCAATTATGTAACTTCAATGTAACTATTTTGCCAGCCTTCTCCCCAAAATTGAGGAAAAATTGATTTGGAAACGCATCTTTCATTTACAACGCAACAGAACAAAGTTCATATTCACTGCACACAGCCGCTCTTTAAGTCTCTGCAGTATCAACATGAGATTGAAAGTGATTTAAATGGCTTCATCGTTTTGCTGTGTAGTTAAGGGGGCAAGAATCCCTAATGCCCACCTCTGTCACCTTTCTGTATGACAGAAAGTACTAGTTCTCTGACAGCAGAACGTGTTCCTCTTGTCCCTTTTTCACTACCCTGTTATTTTTGTCTTCAAAGAAGTCACAATCCTAGACTGCAAGGACAGAACGATAAGCTCATGAACCCCTCGCTCCCCTCTTACACACTCGTGGCCCTGAGACTCCGATAAATCAACCGAAAGGGCAGGTCTCGTTACCCTGCTCTAGATACAATGAGCTCCCGAAGTCGCAGCCTTACAGCAGGCATAACTGAAACTGCCTAACGTTCATCTTCGCTGCTCCCTGACATCAAACAACTTCTAAATTTAGCTCTGCTGTTCTCTAACCCTACCTAGCTCCCATCCCACCCCCACAACTAAATAATAGATCCTTCCTTCAGATAAGTAGGGTGTTGGAACATTGAGAGTTTTTTTCTCACCCACAGGCACTTGCAGAAAAATGAATTACAGATTTATTTTTAGGTAGAGCCTTTGGCCCTTATTTTCTCTGTAGGTTCCATATAGCAGGTTCTGTGGCTCAGAAATATTCCAATCAACAAATCAGCACAAGCAATGCAGAAAAAAACATATAAGAAAGAAAATCAGATGAGCAGAGTTTTGTTCGGTGTCCCATTTATGGGACATGAAGTTCAGCTACCAGCTTGCTTTTGTCCCTGCAAGACTCTTCAGTCATTTGATTCACATTTTTCTTAAAAGATCCAAATTAGTATCCACCTGTACTGGATTATGAGCTCCCCAAAACTCCTAACAAGGAAAAACGCTAACAGCGAGCAGCACTGCCCAAGATTTGAGAGGAGGGAAAGCCTGACTGCGCTGCAGTTGTAGTTTCTGGTTTTCTGAAATTCAAAGCTCGAGGCCTGGCTCATTATATTTAGTCCCTAAGGATCTATGAGATAATGGTGATGTACAACTGGAAGCAAAAGTTCTTTCTCGCAATACCATGTTACAACATAAAGACATATGCAGTAGTATTAAAACATTACACTGTGACATGGAGATGACCTATAAAACCGAGATGCTAGGCCCCAACGAGACAAATTATTGTCACGTGGTAATAATCTACTAGGGGACTGCAGTATCATTTCCGATACCAGGATGCTGTACCACAACAGAATGATCCTGCACTGGTACATCAGGACCTCGCATCATGATACAGTACAGTCACACTTCGATGTCATAAAGCCATGATGGTGATACATCCGGATTCTGCCGTACTGCAGCGTACTATGACCACCTAACGACTCCACGGTACACAGCTATGCTGGGATATGATACCAGATGGTGATGAGATCATTTTGGGCAGAATTAGGTGGTGTACTGCAAAAACGCATGACACTGTATTACAGATCAGCACGTTGTCTTGTGCCAAAACAAGCTTGTGCTGAGACTCAGAGGTGGCCAGAGGTTCCCCGATAAAATGCATCACGCTTATTCTAACAGCACGAAATGAACGGGCGGTCTGAAAACAGGCGAGTGCTCTTCCTAACGGTCAGGGAGGGCTGCCCCTGCTGACAGCGTTCTGTCCCTGTGCTACTGCCCTTCCTGGTACAGAAAGAAATCATGTGTCTTTCTGAGAAGGCCTTCGTAAGGAAATCTGCATTAACCCCAGCAGTGCCACCCAGAACTGGAATCACCACTTCTACAGCAAGGACCAAAAGATCCGTTTGTATGCGACGCGTTTAACATATTATCTTTTTTCTTTAGACAAATACTAATGCTGTAAAGCCATTTCACTGCAAATATTGGAGGCTGTACAACCCACGTTAAGGTACCCTAGCCAAGTTTGACAAACAGCAAAAAGCAGAGAACTCTGTATTCTATGCTTAGATCTGTGCTCCTCCAGAGCCATGCCAATCAGTCCAGTAGAGACAAGCACAAGTGAAACAGGACTTGAAATAATATCCTTAACTCACTCTTCTGTGCCTGGGTATTGCAGAACAATAAAAGGGCTCGTAAACATCCTAGAGGGCAAACAGAGTAACTATCGCAAAGATCTAAAACGCTGTACACTTTTATTAAATAAGGCAAGCAATCAGCACATTTGACTTGTTTCTCTTTGGAATTCAGAGGAAGATGAAGGGGGGATGCTGAAGAGGTAGCCCGAGCAGGGCTTGGTTAGCACTCTTCAAGAGTTTCCAGGAGAGCCAGGGGAACCGATGGGGACCTTTACTGCACTCCCCACCAGAACACAGGAACCCAGGACAGCACAGTGCCCCTAGGACCTGCCAGGAGCCCAAGACGGAGAAAACTCAGAGGGAAGAGCGTCACCTACTGAAACACCGCTACCATCTCATCCAGCTCATGAGTAATCTTCTTATGTCCCCCAGCCAGCTCCTGAATCTACCAGCCTCGCTTGCTTAGCTCCGAAATCTGACAAAATTAACAGACTGACTTCTACCTTAATTGCTACAAATGTTGTGATAGAACTGAGCATGCAAAAGTGCTCCAATTACAAAAACGTCCAGTGCTGCTCACGGATAGGTACAGAAAGGAATGCGGGGGGGCGGGGGGGGGGCATGTTACTGCAGATACACACGATCACGGCATTTATAACACATGCTTCGCTCTCCCGGTAGTACACTAAGCTATTATGCAACTCATCAGCTCAAATGCAGACCACATAAAGCACAAGTCAGTGCAAGAGTTAGGCTTTTTTATTATTTAAAAAAAAAAAAAAAAGAGTAAAAATTGTTTAAGATTTTCAAGTGCTAATAGCATTATCATTTTTACAACCTATGTTACTCGTAGCCATGCACACACCGAGAAAAATTTCAAGGGCTCTCAGTGTAGTGAAATAAAAGACAAAATTAAAGAAATTAGAAAAAGAGGTGACCTATTGAGTCATCCCTGGCTCTAGTCCGTCCCCTGGGGCCCAGTACAAGATGCTTCCTAGAGCTGGGCTGTAGTGCTTTCATTTTTTACATGGAAAAAAAAATAGCAACAATAAATAAAACAACAAATAAAAAATAACTTCACTGTTTTCTCACACTTTACAGACAAGGATCTCAAAGCACTAAATTCATACTGAATCAAACCAGCACACTTCAGAGAGAGGCTGTTACTTCTATGATTCCTTCCTTTTTCATTACAGAGAAAAAGGATTAAGAAACGGGCCTTCAAATTGCTCTTGTCATCCACTTTGCAATTTCAATTCAAATTACAAAGTCACATTCCACTATTAGCTACGGAACTGTTCCTATCCAATAAAGTTCTAATTAAATCAATTTCATCACAATAATTTAAAGACTACTTATTGCAACTAAGTACTTTTGACATACTAGAGGTTAAAAATAGTTTTGATATACATCAGATTTTATATAAATCTTAGTTGGCCTGTTTATATTAGATCTACTTTATGGATGTATATATATAATTGCATCCACGTATATTACATACATAAATATTTACCTACCCATATAAAATACAAACTTGACCATCTAAAATATTTACAGGCAAACGTTTTAGATATACACACACAGCTTTGTTGACCGACTTTCACCTACAAGTTTTCATTCATTGCCCACTTGTCCAAAACCAGAGAGTTTTCCCCCAAAACACCCAGGAATGATCAAAGAATTAACGAGCACTGTGGTACCTTACAGGAAGCTGCCAGTTCCCTCGCCTCCCAACTCTAATAGATTGTTACAGAAACACGCCAATAACGTGCATCCCCAAAAGTGGCTATTTAAAGGACAAGTTGAGCAGAAGCCATTGCGCGCACAGAGGATTCAACACATTTTCTCCACCTTTCTTCTGAAAAAACTGCACACGCTTATTTTCTCTGCATGCAAATAGATACTGAGTCCAGACTGTCAGGTGTGCGGGTACTATTGTGTGTGCATACACAGATGCAAATTCATACACAAGCATAGCGAAAGCTGGGAAGAGGAGGAGAAGGGGTGGCGGCAGCAGGGAGGAAGATGCAGCCAGACCAGAGGGAGGCTCGCGGCACCACAGTCCTGATGCAGAGATGCCCGGTCAGGAAGGGCCCATCGTCGCATCTATCCCCGATGACTTCCCCGGCGGCTCCCTCCCAACCGCAGCCTGGCGGCGTCCCCCGGCAGCCCGCACAGAGTCCCCTCGGCGGTGCTGCAGTGGCCCGAGCTTTGCAGCGCAGGCACCGGCCAACTTAGCGGAGCGCATCCCTTTCCTCCTCCGGCCCCGCCGCCTCCGGTCCCCCCCCCCGCTCCTACCGGCTGCGCTGGGATCGCCGCTGCGGCGCGCAGCGGGGCTGGGAAGGAGTAAGATTTCGGGAAAGGGGGGGATCGCATCGCCCCCCTTTGCCCAGCGCTCTGCTTACCAGGCGAGCTTGAACCCTTTCATTAGTACAGTCACGATAATCCGATGCCCGTGTCCTTGTCTGCCCACTGACAGCTCCAGAGGTCCCAGGACATATTGGAGGAGACCCGGCCGGCGAGCGTCCCCCGGGGAGCGCCGAGCCCCATGCACAGAGCCCCCCGCGCCGGGGCACGGCCGCCTCCCGCCCTCGGAGCCCCCCCAGACCCCCGCCGAGAGGCACAGGGCTCCCCGCACTAGCACCGCCAGGGGCTGAGCCGCCCCGCTCTCTGCTGAGCATGTGCAGCACCGGCAGGACAGCGCGCCGCGCAGCATGCCATGGCATCCGCGCCTGCCCGCCGCGCCGCCCCGCGGCCGGCCCCGGGGGGCGGCCCCCAGCTTCCCCCGCTCCCCCCCGGGCCCGCCGCCGCAGCGATGCTCCGGGCGGAGGAGACAGCTCCCACGGGCCAGGAGCCAGGAAAAGAGGAATGCGCCTTCCTCTCGTCCCATCATCCCTCCTCCCTTCTCTCTTCCCATGTGCGGGCAGTGACAGGCGGCCCCCAGGGCTCCCTCTAGTTTTTTCCAGGGGGATTAATTAACCTACGGCGCCGACTGCAGAGCGCAAAGGGGCTGAATAACACTGAATATTAAGTGAAGGAAGGGCTTCGTTGGAACAGAAATTTTCAGAGGGGCAGGAGACAAGTCCCTGTAGTGGAACCGAAGCAGGGAGTATCTTATGCTCATGCCACCCAGTGCTAGCCTTGGCACAAAGAAATGTGGACCATGACAGATCATATGGGAGTCAGGACCTTCCTTCCCACACTGTAAAATAAAGGTCATCTGCACCACAGCACGCTGGGCCATGGGCACGGCTTGGCAAGACGGGGGAAGCACAGGCAGTTATTGCATCACTTCCCTCATTTCCTTCTATACACTATACTTTTCCCGGGAATTCTTCTATCTTGCAAGATAGAATGCATTCTACTGCTCCTTCTGCACAAGGAGTAGGGCAGTGTATTTCAAGTAATGTATACTTTCAACTATTTCATAGCTAAGGGTCATCTAATGTACTTCAAAAAGCGAAGCATGGGAGTGCTCTCACAACCGAGGAAGAGATCAGAATAGCTTTGGTCTGGGGACAGAAAAAGTGGGTGATGCTTATGAACAGTATCGGGGTTCAGTACTGGCACTGGGGGTAAAGACAGCAGTCAAGGAAAAGAAAAGAGAAGGATTCTACTATCTTGAAGGGTGGTTTTTGTCGCCAGAACTGCAGTTTATAGCTCCAATTGGAATGATAGAAAAATCGTGGCTTGAAAATCAGCACCTGTGAAATTTGTCCTCCTTACTTGAGCACACATTGAGACGCTGATACTGATGTAACAAACATGTGCTTCTCCACTTTCGTATTTTGCTTCATAAAGGCACTAGATCTTTTTTCTAATGGACAGAAGCAAAGTTCCAGTTCTGAACTGAGGAGGAAGCTACAGTTCTAGGGCTTCAGTAATGCCAGGACAGGTAAAAGGAAACAGGATCCTGACAGGAGGGTGAAGTTTCAAAACTCCTGCAAGTTAACACTGACAGAGCTCTCCAGGGAGTGAGAAAGGGAAAACTCAGCTCAGTGCAAGCCCCCTCCAAATTGCTTCCCAAACACTTGTGACATGTTGCAATCTTTGCTTCATTATTAAATATGATCGTGCTCAGGTGTCTGCTGCAGAAGGAAGCAACTACTGTGGAACCGCATCCTCTGCAGAACCGTCTTCCACTCCGTTTGGGAAGGACAATGAGGGACAGTACCCTGCAAAAGAGCCCCATGCCAGGCAGAGAGATTTCCAAGTCCCACCTTGAGAATTGTTTCCATCATGAACTTTGCACTATGCCTTTTTGTTTATTTTAAAAAAAAAAAAGCATTAACTTAGCCATAAAGCTGGGCGCACACATTTCCACATCTCAAACAGTATCAAAAAAACCAAAACCAACACAGCACTACCCCACTTTCAAATCTGACACCACATAATCTCGGATGCAGCCCTCATTAGGTCCAACATATATTAGATGCCTGGATGGAACTCAACTTTACTCCATGAGATGCTCTGCATCTGTGGCCTGCAGGTTGTCAAGGAGGGAAGCAAATCACAGTGCTGTAAAATGGGTCAGGAGACCTGCTAGCTTGGCAAATCTGGGACAGACTAATGCTGCAGAGTCACATGTTTAGAAATCAAAGCTCAGACAAGAAAGGTATTAAGAGATAAGCAGTCGTGTACTTTTTTTTTTTTTTACTTTTCTGTATTTTCTTTTTTTGAATTAACATGAGGGTTAGGAAATTATCAAAGGAGATAGACCACTCAGAAGGAAGTGTCCATATAAGCATCCAGCTGATAGGCACAGCCACCTCTGCCACAATTCAGCTGGGATCTCCTCTCTGAAATCCTCACAGCAGGAGCCTTGGTGTAAGGACTGTGGGTCACCCACCATCTTCAGTGACCCCCAAGCAGGTGACCTCACTGTCACTGCTATTTACAGTCTCAATGCAATGTTCACTTGACCGGTCCATCTGTGGCAGCTAATGCTGCATGGCCTTAACTTTTTCTCCATCCTCTGCACATAACCATGCCAGGGGAAAAAAAATTATTAAAATTTAAATAAGGTAACAAAAGAGCATATATAGACATCAAGAGAGACAGGCTACATGCAGCTACCCTGTCCGCCTCCACAATGCTAAGAATACTTAAGAGTCACATGCAAGTTGAATTCCAGATAAATTATCTACCTACTCTATCCCGAGCATCCATCCCATAAAAAAGCAAAATGGGAAAACAGAAAGAGAGCAATCAGAACTGAGGCTTGGGAGATCCAAACCCATTTCTGGTTCTGCTACAGACCTCTGTTTTGAAACTGAGTATGCCCAGTTATGCCCAGTAAGCCCACAATAAACGATGTCTTTTCTCTCACCCCTGCAACTACACATTGTAAGGAGCCATTCATTCCATGGTTGTAGTAAGTATCAATGACGCTGTTTTGGATTGTGTAAGAGTCAGTGTAAGTGACAAACAATCTTTGATGATCACGTAAAAAGATCATGATGATCATGCAAAAGACCTTTCCCAAGCCATATTTATTTTGGTAAACATTCTTTTATTTTTCCACACAAATAGAAAAAGTAGTAAAAATAATAAATGCATAAACACTGGTGTTCCTTTTTATTTGCATCATGTTTTATGAAAACAAGCATAATATCTGAAAACAGTGGAAGATTCCTGAGAAGATGTCTTTTTGGTCAACATTAGCAAACAAAATCCCCAAAACACAGCAACATTGTCTGCTTTCTGTCTCACCTACCACAGCCCCTCCACTCTTGCCTAACCAAAAGTTTCTTAATTCAACAGCAGCCATATGAAACACATGGAGGCGCCCTTCACTTCTGCTGAGAAAGGCAGTAGTCTTTGAAGTACAAATGCTTCAATTAGAGCACCAGGATGATCAACCAGCTCAGAGTGCCTACAGCTTCTGTAACCCACCTTCCCCAGCCACCCACATACCTGTCTCTACCCAAGATGCTGCAGTTGCAGCTCTCCTGGTCCCCTGTCGATGGCCACCCCTATGCCCACGTCGTAACTGCATCTTTTGCCTCTTCCTAAACACGACACTTCTCTCTACACCTCCTCCTGCTTCCTTCTCCTTTCCTGCCTTCTTTTATATATTCTTTGATATATATATATCAACTATTTCATAACCTTATTGTTGACTACCTTCACATCTTTCAGTGTTGTGTTCTGTTCTCAGCTTGCTTTCATATCTCAGTCATCAGACCAACTTGCACCCCAAGACATATGTGTTTTCACGATTTCTTCATCTACCTATCTCCTTTTTTGTACTCATTCATATTTGACCTATTTACAGAGACATATGTATATTTTCACCAAGGACCGCCCTTCATACAGAGTACTAGATCAGATGTTCATAATTTTCCCTTTAGCCATGAAATCTCCAAGTCAAAGTATTTGCTTTTTGCAATAGAATTGGGAGTGTTTGGGAAAAGCATTTTTTTTTAAATTGCAGAATATTAGGTACATCATTTGCTAAGCATAAACAATAAATAACAATAAGACAAGTTTACATGGTGTCCGTCGTGCCACATCCCTCCCTTCAAGCAGAATTCTCATAAACTTCAAAAAGGATTAAAACAAGATCACTGGGGCCCTGGCCTACTGCCAGTAATATTTTGAGTACTTCTGGTCCAGAGCAAGAGTACCGTGAATACCGACTCCCTTGTGGCTTCTGGTTGCTTCCACTCCCAGTCAGGATGAGGAAGACAAACAGCGCACACAAATACTAAAAAGAGCAACAAAGTTAAAATCATGCAGAACTTTCTCAAACTGAAGACAGACTTGGAAATTATTAATAGCAGAAAGAAAAGGAGTTAGAAAGAAAACCGGATGTTTTCCTGACCTGTAACTACAAAATGTCAAGGCCACATAAATTAAAAAACAAGTTAGGTCTGTAATACACAAAACCAGAGTAGGGTTTTTTATTTCTGACCTCCAGCTTAGATGAAAGCAGCACTAAATAGCACTGTCCAGATGGGACAGTGCTTTACATGCCCTCTGTACAGGCAAGAACATCTGTACAATGTGACAGACAGTAATGAATTAGGTCTTGGTGTTCTCTTGCATTCTGGTCAGATGGCAAGAAACAGGCAATTAATACTCAGCATTTTGCCACCTCCTTTGTCAGGGCTTGGATGAAAGCTGGAGGCACAGAGGCAACTACAAAAATTATGTCATACAACAGTATTTAGTATTTAGCACTTTTATTCATAGATCAGCTGTTTTGTGTTAACCTATTGTCCTTTTGCCCTTACACATACTTCTCCAAGCTATTCAAGCTTAAGCAAGTGTTATCTAATAAAAGCCAAGGAAACCATCTCTAAGCAAAAGCCATGCAGTACTGTAAATAGGCATCTTTTCTTGCTTCATTCATCATTCCTATTACAACTCATAAGAATGTATTTCCATGAAGATGGAACCAGTATATCAGGTGCTTAAATATCTCGCCCTCACGCTAAAAGGTCCGAGGACTTTCCACATTTGTACTTGCTGTACAAAGAACAAGAACATTTCAGTGTCAGGGGAACCAGAGGCAGCTCACTAATTTGTGTTCTTTATTTCCCACCTGGAAATGATTCATGCTTTCCCAGGAAGCATTCTAGCTTCATATCGGCCTTTTTTTTTTCTGCTCTCTAATAGGTTAACTACTTTTCCCTTTTGCACTCAACAAGGAGCAGGGACAAAACAATCAGGGTTCCTGCTTCTAGCAGGGCACGACGTAAGCAAAGGTGCAAGGTGACACAGCACCATGTCACTATCCCAAAGCAAGGTACCCCTCTATAGCATGAAGGGACAAAACTTTCCGATTCCAACAACAGTTCTGAAAAGCCTCAAGATGAGGATGAATGACTGATTACCTTTGTATTAAAACCATAAGCTAGAAACCAGTAAAAACTGCACATCTCTATACTTTTAATGTGCTCAATGTGGGACCATTGTTGGGCACATGAGGAAATGCCAGTTCTTGAGACAGCCTGAAAGATGCCCCAGCAGAAGAGGAAGCAACGGTATAACAATGGAGAGCAGCCATGGAAGTAACATCCTGATATTACATCTCACAGCCGTTTTTGGCATGATCTCAGGCTTAGAAAACACAACTGTTAAGCCCTCTCAGAATTTTTTTGCCAGCCCTGGGCCCAGGAAAACGGAAAACTCAAACTCAACTTGAATTCTAGCTGAGCCATAAAATAAGCCCTACCATCTGTTCACAGTACCACGTGGGGGTTTTTAACCATGGACTGCTATCCCCCAGTAGACCAGTTCCCTCCTGGAATACAGCATGCCACTTCGCCACGCTTGAACATCCTGCTTTTGAGCTTGCACTGAACTGAAGTTTTCTACCTACTAATGCTATTTCCCACTCTTTTGAAGCTATGGCTCTTTTCAAACATGCTTAATTTCAGACTCTGCTCAGGTAACAGCACAAGATACATTTTGCAGATACATTCCCAGCACATTAACCTTATTCTGACACCAAGGGAAGTCACACTGGTGGCAGGCTCATGCTAGATAACAAACCATTTGCTGTGAAAACATAATCAGTGGTCTCTCGCATGAGATAGAACCATTCAATGGCAAGACACATCTTATGTTTCCCAGGTCCCTCCAAGCAATGCCGCAGCCATGCATGGTCTACATCTCCCATTTCAACCTCACAAGACCATCTTGATCCATCGAGTGCCATTCCCACAGATTTCTAGTTTGGCAACTCACAGGAAAGCAGAACCTACAACCCAGTAAAAGCAAGCAGCACAGGCAACAGAACAGCCTCACAGAAAAGGGCGGATGCATCTACAGGCTCGAATTATTTTCTCACTCAGCATTCCCCGACATCCTTTCCAAAAAAAAAAAAAAACCCAAACCAAACCAACATTTAGGCTGCCAAAAGGCATTTGTACTCACACAACAGTCCCCAGGAGCAGGAAAGCTGCCCCTAAAGCACCCTCTAGCGTCGCTTTCTCAGACAGCAGCAAGGCAGGCTTCTGCCAGCATTCCGGCTCCCTCCTTGGCATCACAGACAAACTGCCACTGACAGTAATGCAGACTCCCTTATTTCTCTCCAACCCACCTCCGACCTTTGCCTAAGAGCATCAACACTTACATTTTCTCAAATATTACAAGAACAGCAACATATAAAGACTGTGACCACAATGTTACTTCCTCCCATAATCCAAATCCTATCACATACCCCGGCACTAGTACCCACTCCCAGCACCAGGGTAAAGGGTCAGGAGCAAGTAAAATGGTTGAGAGACAAATAAGAAGTTGCCAAGCGAAACCACTTACGCACAGTGAGGCCGGCAGCATTTCCATCCTACCTTTGCTGTCGCCATATCAGACGTCTCCATGTTTTCTGCTTGGCCTATCAGTAAACAAGAGCATTGAAGGAAAAGGGAGGGGAGAGAAAGGGAAAGTCAAAAGAAGATGAAGAAAAGGAGACGAACAACTTGACGGATGAGAAAAACAAAAAGATCACTTAAGAGCTAGTCCCAAGTTTTCCCTCCTGCTCTCAGAGATAGGCTAGTCACAATTTAGATGCTTAATTGGAGTCTGGCACAAGACCCAAGTCATTGCCATCCTCCTCCGACTCCCCCCCCCGCCACCACCCAAAGGTACAGCAGGATGCTGAGGACCCTCCTCCCAGCTTCCTTTTGAAGTCTGAGCTCTGCAGGGTGCAGGCAAGCAACCCGTCTTCCCAACATGCTGCTCTTTCTCCCTCTCACTCCCTAGGAAGAGGGAGTGACACAACCAACCCCCCAAATGGGTACTTTAGGAATCAGGGCAGCACACAGGTAAAGGAGAAAGGATCAGATGTGAGGAGGGTGGATGTAGGGAAGGAAAAGGCAGCTTCTGAAAGAAAAGTGTGAAAGGGGTCAGCCAGACAGGTAGAAAAGCAATGGTGCAAAATAAGCATACCAGAGACAGATCATTTAAAGAGAGAGATTTAGATGTGCAGAGAAAAATGCAGAGTGGAGGCTAGTCATCTGCACCCTACTGAAAACACTCACCTCAGTAACACTCAGAAGTGATTGGACCTAAACTAGGGGCTCTGATGCACACTCAGCTCAGATCGAAAATACGAAATCATCGGCTAAGGCAAGATTTGTCCCAGCATCAAGAGGCAGCCGTAGCCCTGCCTGGCAGAAGCCAGCCCTGATTGGCGGAGCGCGGTGACTTCATGCCGCCCCATTCATCACCGAGCTGCTGCCTCTCGGTCCCGCAGGCTCCTCCTGGCCTGCTCCACTACAGTCAATCAGGCTAGAGATCCGTTAGCTCCACAGCCCAGGAACCCTCGTACGCAGCTCCTCGCAGTGCCCTGGCAAACCAGACAGACATGAGCAATCCTGGCTGGGAGGGAGGTAGAAAAAACACTGCAGAGCTCAGTCAAATTAAGAGCCTCCGAGGGCTAGAAACATCAGCACTTGAAAGTGCTTATTCATACAACAGCGCAGCACACTGTGCTCAGGCACACAGCAGGCACCAGTGTAGTACACAAAGACCAGGGGCACTGGAAAAGAATTTACAGCACACTGAACAGTTTACACGTGCTGAAGGGCAGCTACGTAGTCTCTGCAAAACCATAGCGCTACTATTCCCTTGTGCACAGGCACACCTGCCCATATAGAGCAGACCCACTGGGTTTCATTGTATTAAAAGTATTTTGCATTAGAAGAATTAGTAGGCACTGGAATATGTATAACAGATGTCACTATCATGCAAATTTATGATGGAAATGGTGAAGAGGGCCCAGTAGTCCACAGACAGATAACAATATTGAGCACTCAAACCACCTCTAAAACTAATGAACACAGAGAAAGCTCCCAAGTCCTGACTTCACATACAGGAAACGTGCATTTCTGGTATGTTTCTGTGGAGGCATTCAGGCAGCAACCTGCTTATCCACATCAAGGCTGCTGAACACCTTTTTACTCAGCATATTCAAATATACCATTCTCATGCTTATCAGCAACATAAAGCCCATCTTATGAACACATGTAGATCGTGGGCCATAGGATGCCATAGCATATATTTTCCATTTTCATCCGCAGCACTGCTGTGGACATAACGAAGCTTCAACATACTCGATCCAACGCCACATAAAAAAATATCACCACACCACCCAAGTTACACTCACTAGGATAAGTGTTGTCATCTTTGTTGTGCACTAGATGGATTTCCAATTGCCTCCTATGCTGTAACACTGATGACAGCAGTCTGAAAAGCAAACCTAAGACATCCAGTGCAGACACATATACACAAGCAGCCAATGCCCACACTATGGAAAATCTACTCCCCACTCCCTCTTTTGTGGAGCCACTGAAGTCCCTTAAGAGCATTTTACTCACTTAAGTGCATTTTGCTACAAGTATTCACAGCAGCACAGGGAAAAAAAAACAAACCGACCAATAGCCTCACAACGGATCTTCAGCAAATCCTAGGCTAGAGAACCAGTAAAGCCTGACTTTGCAATTCAGAAAAAGTTAATTTTCCATGTTGCTGTCTCTTTACAGCAGAGGCTATCTGTAGTCCTAGCAGGGTGCAATGGCTTAAGAACCTAAAAGCAAACAGGAAACATCTCCTGAGGAAGTCCACTTTTCGGAAGGGAACAACCCACTATGACACACTTTAGGTCAGGGTAAGAATTCAAAGCTCTATAAATAACTACAGCAACAATCATGTTAGCTCAGGGTTTGAACTTCCAATAGCCTCCAAAAAGATATTTTACAAATTAGAAAACATTGCCTGTTATAAGAACCACCTGCAAGTGTCACTGTCCCTTCAAATAGCCATACACTGTCATAACTTACAGACACCAGGGCATCAATACTAGGGTATTGATATAGATTGTGGCTTTAATACCACCCATCATTATAGTTCAAGCTTCACACTAACCAGAGCAGTCTCACCTCCAAAAGATTCATAGTAATTGAAAAATGTACATATTTGAGTATTTACACATGGAAACAAGGGGCTTAAAAGATTTGTTCACTAGAAAAGATGCACAAAATGCAATGTGCTACCTCTTAAGTAATCACTTCAGCTACAGTTCGATTCTCCCATATAGTAGGAAAAGGAAGTCTGCATAAGTTGGGGGAGCAGTAAAAAAAAAAACCTGTGCCTCTGAAACATGCATGCAAAACAATACCTATTAGTAACAGAGCTAGTGGGAGGGAAAACCAGAAACAAATCTGGAAACATTACTGGGAAAGAGAAATAACTGCTACAAAGAATGCCAGAATGTAAGGAAGAGATAGTTTAACTGTTATGCACCTCAGTGTACACGTATAGAGATCCCCAAGAAAATGTGCCAGATGGATAAACTCCTGAATCCTTCCCGAAGTCAGCAGTGTTCTGCAGCTCTACAGCCTCAGCTGTCGGAGGAAGCCATATACAACCACAGCATCTGCAAGCACACCTCCATTTCCCCAGGAAAAAAAAAAAAAAAATCTCAGAAGGGACTCTCTCTCTACTGCAGCAGCTTGGAAGTCACATGATGTTCATTTCCAGAAAGAAAATATGCATTTCACACTCTTAGCATCATGGGATCTGTAGTCACACTGAATACAGAAAGCGCCTGTAAGCCTTTCCTTTCTAAGCTACGGGAAAGCAGTGTTTGTCATGGCATGCAAGTTAGGACTTACAGTCTTGGAAGGGAGAACAAAGTAGAACAGCATCACAGCAGAAAAGCAGTATCTTCAGCTATCCTGGGAGAATAGGAACTCCCCTCCATCAAAAGGTGAAGAAAAATAATTCCCTATAGGAAATTTGGAGGAGGAAGAACACCAGTCTTGTAAGAAGAGGATAACGGGAGGGTAGAGAAACTGGGATGATTCAGATAGCTATTGCTTCTTTCTTGAGCAATATTATAACTAAAGAGGGCTGCTGCTTTCACGCAGAGTCTTTCTTATCTTTCCCCTCCTCGTTGTCTTTTGCGTTTGAACTCTTCACCTTCCATTTGCTTGAGTAATAATCTCTCACACCCCAGAAAAGACTCATTCCCTCTGAAAAGGGGCAGGCTAACAGAAAAATTCATGACTCATCGCATGTTTCCTAGAAAAACTCCTCCTTGATTTTACTTCATCAAGAATTGAAAAGCTAATCTTTTAATTTTTACCTTTTTTTGCAAGTAATTTGCAGCCACCAGTGAAAAGGTAATGAGTCTTCACTACCTTGGGCAGAAATATTACAACCTGATCATCTCCCTTTTTATTTGGGTCAAGATGTTCTGAAATAACTCATGGCATGAAATGAGTCACATCACACCATAGCCCAATACCTTAACAGAACAAGATTTTCACTTGGATCTCAAAATCGGAGTACTTTAAAGTGCCTAAGCATCAAGATACTTCAGATCCTTTGTAACTTAGAAGTCTTTCAAGTACATTGAGCTAAATGTCTATATAGAGTACAACAACTTGCAGGTTTGGGGCTAGCACTGCCTATAGGA
>JAOTQQ010000010.1:3749044-3796348 GCA_026546715.1 Gallinago undulata
ATTTTTACCTTTTTTTGCAAGTAATTTGCAGCCACCAGTGAAAAGGTAATGAGTCTTCACTACCTTGGGCAGAAATAATACAACCTGATCATCTCCCTTTTTATTTGGGTCAAGATGTTCTGAAATAACTCATGGCATGAAATGAGTCATATCACACCATAGCCCAATACCTTAACAGAACAAGATTTTCACTTGGATCTCAAAATCAGAGTACTTTAAAGTGCTTAAGCGTCAAGATACTTCAGATCCTTTGTAACTTAGAAATCTTTCAAGTACATTGAGCTAAATGTCTATATAGAGTACAACAACTTGCAGGTTTGGGGCTAGCACTGCCTATAGGATAATCTATAGAGACACACAGGTAGCACACCAGAGAAACAAAGCCTACTGTACTCATGTGGACCCATGGGGTACCTAATGCAAATTCCTATCCTGGGCAAAAACTAACCTTGGAGGTTTCAGATATGAGTGAAAACACTGTAGCAAGAACACACACTGCATTATTTTTGGCTTTCACAATAGGTACTCTAGAAGAACGTCTGCTAATTCATGAATGGAAGAGAAAGGTCCTAGATCCTTCATTTTTGAAACCTAAAGACAGAATAAAGTAGTTAAAGCAGGGGCTCAAGACCCAGATCTTAAATACAAGCTTCCAGTTTGCAGACAGAGGCATTTCAGATCAGCAGTGAAAGCCTCCCAAAGCTCAAGTCCCATACCACCCCTCGCATGTCTGAGGGGTCTTCCAGTAGCAGTGGCATCAGCAACAGGGTAGAACAAAGGATGGCTGGCTGCAAAAAGGGATACAATACAGAAGGATGCTTGGTTTCAGTGTCACATAGCACAAAGCTACACACTTCATTGGGGAACCCAGAAAAAAAAGATTCCTGGTTTGAGGGGACTGATGCATATAGCAGGTGCTGCACAAAGCAACAGCCTGTTCAAACTCACATAAAGAAGTTTTAGCATTTACATGTCTAAGCCTGAAACAAAGATTCTTTTCCAAACCAGAAACAAAACCCACCTTATAATGCTAGAAACTTTGTTAGATCCATATCCCTCAAGCAGGCCCATATTAGATTTGGCTTACCATTTAAACAGGAGAAAAGGCTTTATAAGAGAGAGAACACACAGAGCACACTACAACTGAAGATTTGGGGCAGCGTACTTAAGAGGGGAGGGAAAACAAGCAGCAGACAAGGCTTAAGGAAAAGTATTAGGTCAAACTTGCAGGAGAACAGGAAAAAAAACAGAGAGGCTCAAGGACAGACCTTGGCTAGTACCATTACAATGCCCGACCTTGTTACGATGCATGGTGCAGTGGAGAGATACATGCTGCCATCTTATCACCAAAATGCACAACAAATACTCTGCAAAGGCCAAGAAAGAAATGGATGGGAAGAAAAGCAAGGAAAGAGGCAAAGGAGAAGAAGAAACAGAGGTCAGTGAGCACTCACACGGTTACTGTCATCTGCAGAAATGGGGAAGTCTGTCCAAGTGCCAATGTGCTCCCCAGCAATCTGAGGAAGCGTCACTTCACACAGCAAAGGAGCAGAACACTGTTGAGCTCAAAGAGGATGAAATCCCAGCTTGGTTACACACAGTAGTTTTGGGGGGAAAAGCGGCACAGAACGGTGACCTCAGAATCCACCGTGGATAGATGCAATGCCACCACCGAGACAGTTCTAGGATGGCTAGTTGGGCCCCAAAGGAAAGGAGCAGCGACTAGGCTGACAAGAAGGCAGAGCTATAGAGAAATCTCTGAAGACCTTGATCTGCGCAAGAGGCACTGGTCCTCCTTTCTCAGCTCTCAGATTTCTTCCATCACAGGCAATTCAATTTTAAAGGTACAGCTGCCCCTAAGTCTCTCCCAGATATGCTGCTGCTATGGAATAATACGCGCAAACCCTGAGAGAATTAAGAGTTCTCTACTGAAACAAAAATAATTTGAGGTTGATAATTACCAGAATGACTGGTAATTATCAGAATTAACCAACTGCCATTTCTCTTTAACTAGACTGTCCATTTCCGGGCAGAAGCTAGCACAGCTTTTCCAAAGTCTCCTGAAATGGGAGGGATAAGTGTTTTGAGCATCAACATAACTACCAGTTTTCCTCTTGGTGAAAAGCACAGGTGTTCAGCTCAGAACACAGCCTGAGGCAGAGTCCATAAAAGGATGTTCCCAGCCCATTAGAAGGAAATTTTTCTCCTATTTGCCCTTTCTGTCAGAACTTTCTGATCCACTGGTAAATAGAGCTGCTTGAGCAGCTCAGTGAGGTATCGGGTCACACAGAGAACCCTGTACACTTTCTGCTTGTTAAAGGTGCCCCTTTCTCCCAACAAGAAACCACCGCCTATTAACACTTCTTCCCAGGGACACACAGATGAGCTTCTCCTACTCCGTTCCAGGCCCTGCTAAATGGAGTTACAATCTCAGGGTGGTTAGGAGGTACTTAAAAAGAGGCAGGTAAAATACAAAGTCACAAGGATCTCTTTGTAAGATACGTGATTCCATGATTTAACTACTTCTTTTACTAAGTACCTATTCTTTGTGCACTGCACTTCCCAAGAGCATCTCATTTCATGGTCATGGAATGCAGAAAGAATTCAGTACTTACCATCACCAGGTATTTCCCACCCTACGTGGTTTCTACTGCATTATATTATGACTCATTTTGAATACTTTCTATTTCCACGCTTAGACCGTCAACTGTAAAAAGTAGAGATGCAAATATTTTTCAAGGTAAACATCGCAAATACTTGCATACACTAAAGATATAGAGAACTAAAATAATGGGAAAGGCCATAATTAAGTGTTTATCTGCTGACTGCAAAGCTTGGAAAAAGCTCATTTGTTCAGGGATAGCAATCTGTACGAGATAGCTGCTATCTTAGAAGATTAGGAGGATGTTTCACCAAGCAAATCCAGAATAACTTGAATTCCCGGTTCAGACCGGGGCCTTCTCACTTTGGGAGAATTTTTCCGTCCCTACAAAAAATTAAGAAATATCCTGCACTGAGCAGCTGATTCAGAAACAGCTGATGGCCACACTGTAAACAAGGGTCTGTAAAGGTCTCTGTAAGGGCAAAAGCACATGCATTCAAGCTGAAAAAAAAAAACTATTCATAGATCCTCTTCCACCACTTAGATTACCTGCCAGAGTCTCAGGGGAAGCTGAGGCGGCAGCAGCATGGGTTAAAAGCACTTCATCCTCCAGCTGCAGTCTAAAATATAGGCTGAATGATCAGTCTCCCTCTGTGCATTCAGCTTCTAAGCCACTGGCTAGAGAGCCAGGGCTGCGAAAAGCAATAGTAACACTGATTTGCATTCTGTGCAGCGAGGATCCCCTTTTGCTTCCACTTAAATAGCACACAAGGTCCAAGACCATGACCAGGGATCCTAGGCATCAGTGTATGCAAATAATATTAACAAAACATGACAGACTAGACCTGCAGCTATCTGGTGAAAAAGAGGGAGACCTGGTTAACTACTTAAAAAGTAACACAGAACTCCAGATTGATATTTTGAGATGTACTTTTTTTAGTGTTTGCCCAGCCAATTCTCCAAACAACGCCTTCCCATCACAAGGAAAAGAGATTAGGAAACGAGGACCTGAAGAGCTGTACAGCACGCCACCCCATTTTATTTTAACATCACCTTTGTTTTACTGCACTGTATTTAATAATCAGTCACATCACAAAAGATGCAAGTAAAGAACAACGTACTTTCAGAGTTTTTCTTTGCAGCAGGAGCACCAGGCATGTTTATGACATGACTCATAAGTACATCTTGGTTTCTGATGACATCTCAGTTAAAGTGTTCCCAGCACGAAGAAAGGTGGGTTTCTCTGACAGGGAGACAAAGAGGTATTGCCTACACAGGGCTCTTGTTGAGGAAACCCTGCACTGACTTCTAGCATCAGTTTGTTTCTAGAAGTGTTATCAAAAAGACATTACTGGTACAGTTCAAATTCCCAGACCCTTCACGTTTGGGCACGTACTATAAAATCGGAAGGACACTTACAGCCCACAGATGCATCCCAGGCCACACTCCACCTTGAAAAGACAACCCCAATTGGAAGGGATATGTTCTACACGCCTTGGGAAACTCTGGCCCAGAGATCTGCAATCCAGATTCCATAGGATTCTACACACTAACATAATTAAGCATCAGGCTGCCTAGAAAACCCCTCGCTTCCCTGCATCTTCGCAACACTCCAGCTCTGGTTGTGAGAGGCTGAAATCAGGTAAGTTCTGAGAGTCCAATGGCTAATTTTATGGCAGGATTGAAGTTTTAGAGCTGCAACAGAAGCCCACAGTGGCCTCATCTGTCTTAATTCATCTTGCCCTTTTATTTAGTCAACAACTGGACAAATTTCCAACAAGAGACCCTGAAACAGACTTAATGCCAACACTTCCCCTCTCAGAATGCCCTCCTTCTCCACATTTGGTACAGAAACAGAAGGAAGAGCAAGAAGAGCAAATCTAAATTAGTCTTTGGAAAAACTAGCCTCAATCTCAACAGCCAGTTGGCATCTCACAGCAATGACCACTGTGGCACTTGAGGCACAGAGTCTGCTAAGTGGTGAAGCAAAGACATTTATTGTTTCACTTTTCCAGCATATATAGTTTCTGTCTTCTGACCACGCATTGTGCTCTTTACACAGATAGGTTACAAGTAGATGTCCATACACCGTGTCGTGAGCAATACAGTTGGCTACATTCAAATGTTTATCCCGCCTAGCTAACAAAACATTACTATTTTGGTACACTGCTATCTGTTTCACAACACACACACATCAACATATAAGAGCATTGTTTTACTGATCTCAAGGCCTCCTTCCCATCAATACAAGAACACCTGCCGAGCTCTCGCTCAGCAGCGGTCTCCAACTTTCTCATTCCCACAGACCACTTAAAAAACCAAACTGATTAGGACATGCAAACAAGAAAACAAAGCTGGAAGTGCGATACATTCTGTACCACAGCCACTGCTTGACTGCAGCATTTCATTGGCAGAGGTGGTTTAGCAAAACCTGGATACCTCTAAGAAGGCTAGGAGGTACCCTGTCCAAGGAGAGCAGGGAAATAGCCTCGGTTAACCCACAAGAAACAATAGGTACAAGCATGCTCTTCAGCATCCAGTTGGTAGCATCACTCCCTCAGACCCTGCTGTAGGCAACACAGGGAAGGCTCCGAGCACAGTGAATGCTTTGCTGCAAGGTGAAACCATGCAAACTGCTCAGCAGCTGACAGCACAAAAAAACCCCTGCTGACAAGGGCCCAAGGAGGCTCACATACAGAACTGGAAACCTATGAAAGGTGACAATTATAATGCATCCCAGCCTCCTACCCCCTTCTGCACTACTCCTCCACGTGCTCCAAGACAGCTGCTAGAATATTCTGAGAATTACAGGGCTCCCAGAGGATACAGAGCTGATGGGGTGACCATTACTTAAGGTCTCCGAGCAAAGTGCAGTTACACAACTACGACTTCTGCTCTCGGGAACAGGAAGGGAGGGTAAGGAGTCTGCCCAGTGTCTCAGATAAGGAAATAGAGGGACATTAAAACGCCTCTTCACCTCCTCTTCATGTTCCTGAGCATCACGAGCTAGTGACGCAGCCGTGTGAGGTCTGTCAGGCCTCCTCTGCATTCAGTGATACAGAAAGCACTTTAGGGTTTATCTAATCTTAACTAACACTAGTGCAGTAAAGACATAACTGATCAGGAAAAGGATAAGCGAGATCCAGATCTTGGTTTGTCCTGCCGTTACATCTAGTGTAAGACCATGCTTTTTCTTATTAAGTTACATCACTGATCTGTATGGAGGCTCTTACACTACAAGCTCTCTCAGAGTTGTCTTTAGAAGGGAAGTAGGCAGGTATCATTTGACCATGACAGCTTGAACAGAGGGCCAAATTTTAAGAATTACTTCTTTTTTTGTGACTGTGGAGATTCACACTACCTATTTTACTTGTTGTTTACACAAAAACTATCCATAAGTTCAATAAAATTGTCTCATGAGTGACCATCAGCTAATATCCAGAGCTATGGTATTTGACTACATTAGTATACAGAATGTAGAATTACCCTGCTCTCAACCCTGCTCTGAAGTCTCCAAAATTGCAGACTCCCATGCACTGAGAAACAGCCACCACCAAGAAAAAAAGCACAAGCAAACCAGTTAATCCCAGCCAGGTCTCTTCCTTGTCTCTGGCCCCAGTAAGAAAAACTTGACAGGTATCTGTCCTTTCATATACCTCGGTCACAGAGGAGGGAACAGGAACTATCACCCTTGCTTCAAATCAAAGTGCTCTCAATTCAGTTTCCTTAATCTTAAAGGAGAACAAAAACGGAAGAGCTTACAAATGGAGCACAACATTATGAATCAAATCCAATACTGACTGTCTACAAGAAGCACTGTCTGCCTTACCTCCACGGACAGCAGAACATCGGCATTCTCTGCCAAATACTCAAACAAAACGAATAGTGGCATACAAGGAGCAGAAAGCAGGTGATATTTCCATTCATAGTAATTCTGCTGACAGTAGCCAATCTGGCAATCCAAGTGGAAGAGATCTGATCTTAAGTTGTTCTTGTCTTCTACAGCACAGAATCAATGCTGGGGCTCAGGAAGCAGCAGCAACCAGAAGGTGAGAGGGGAAAACTGATAGTAGCTCTGAATCTAAATATTAACCATCTTTCCTAGGTGACAATGGAGACTTGTGCCATTCTCATTAAGCTTTCTATTTAGTATTAAGTCCAACTGACTCAGTTTGGAGCTAGATCCAGATCCAAACTCACCCTAAAGTTATAACAAAAGCACCAGGGTTTTGGTCTGCAACCTTCTGGGAGCTCATTAGCCTCCACAACAAGGTTTTTAGCACCCCTTTTGAAAACCTCCCCTAAGATGATGCATCTGGCATCCATCCATAACACATACTCAGGGATTGCACTAGTATCAGGACCCTTCCTACCAAGGACTCAAACTCAGGCATCCCTTATAGTTAGCACTGTTGGCAAGAGCAGTGAACTAGCCTCCGCAAATTTTGCACTCATCCCATAGAGAACAGCAGCTGGCTTCTACTTAATCATCCTTTTTATAACAGCATCCCTTCCCTCTTTTACTCCAGTAAGCTTTTCCCCTTAATAATGCAGGAGGCCTATACCATGCTGCATGGGTTAGCACAGCTCAGGTCAGAGAGCTACTGCTCTCTGTTCCCTGCACAATCATCACATCCAGACACACAAACAAGGGGCCCTGGGCTCTGTCAGCCTCAATCCTCCCCTTTTAAGAGCAGACCCAGCACACACAGACACATTTTGCTCTCAGTCCTCACCTGTTCTTCTGCTGCCCCAAGCAATGGAAAAAGCCTTCCACCCTCCCTGAAGCTGCAGAGGTAGCAATCTTTGCGCTTGCAGGCAAACGGGGGCACAGTACATTAGCGCCAACTTCTTTGTCTCAAGGGGAAAGGGACACAGGCTATGAAGATGCAGCATAAGCAAGTCGGTACACAGATAAAATATGCATTTTATTCTGACCTTTTACACACACCCCAAGGATGATTTTGGCACACTTTCAAAGTTTCACCTCCTTTCTGATCTTTACACAACTTCGTGGGAATTCAAGCAGCAGGCAAAATTTCTTCAACTTGCCTATATCTTAAACCATTCCCTAATCTTGCAAGCTCTCTTCTGTGATTTTTTGGATCCTTTTTTTTTTTTTGAGAAACTCTTACTTACGCAAAGGAAAAATAAAACCTGCAGCCCTGGAACCATCCAGGTACTGCATAGAGTAATGGGCTAATCAAGCTGAAGCTAAAAATGTATGACGTATCAAACTCTGAGATACTTTAAAATTAACTGCTCTTCCCCGTTGCCTTCATTTGGATATGATCTCTAATGTAAATCATTTTGATATCATCTCTTGTGCCACTTCTCTCCCCTCTATTTCCCTGCAGCCTATTACTTTCCATCCTTCTCCCTCTTCATTAGTTTTTCTCATCCTTAGACAGAGTATAAGTCTAAGAACTGGGTTTTTTTCCTCCAGTTCAGTATCTTAACTTTTACTCTTTAAGATACCTGGCATCCTGAACCCGATAGGTGCCTCAGTGTCTTGACAAAGTCCTTGGATCGAGCAGAAGCAGGCTCATGAAATTTGATTTAATCGAGATGAAAGCCCAAGGTTACCCCAAGACAAAGCATAATTACATAGGTTCTCCCTCAATAAAAAGCCAGGCACAAGACACACATGACAACTTACATGACTTTGCAGAAGGAAAGCTTTTTCCTCAGAGAAGATACACGCAGATGGCAGACCTGCTTCACTGCTGTGCTGCAGGACACCTTTTCAGGGTATGGGTTCTGGACCATGGCCGTACTTCACAACGTACAAGCCAACAGCGGCACTCACACCTCAAGAAAAAAAATTGCTAGAGAGCACCAAATGCATCTTCCAGCAGCAGGACAAAATTCTTCATCCTCTCTGAAAGGACCTGAAAATTGGAGCATAGTCCTTGGAAATCCATCACCGTGAATTTAACTTCACTGGCACCATACCCTAGTACCATCCTTTACAGTAAGAGCAAGCAAGCACTGAAGATATTGGCTATGACTAGTCCAGATTTCAGCCATCCTCAGCTACACATTCCTCTCTGGTTTTTATCCCAGAGCCAACTTAGCAACTCAGCATCCCTTTACTTTTCGCTAGGGTAGCTTCTTTCAGCACTTTCCCAGATGTACGGAGGTTGGTACAGATACTCACTCGCTCTCTGCTCTAATCTTTCAAGTAGAGCACAGGTTCCTTCTGCCCGATGCCAGAGGCAGCATGCCAAGAAAAGGTACACCTTCCAGTATAAAGAACGTGGTTTTTTGCTCTCCCCTCTTCTGCCCTACTTTGCCCAATTTTTATCACAACTTGCAGGACTGCTAAAACCCTGGGTGATTGCGTCTTTCCAGGGGGACTTTTTTGTTGTTGTTTTGGGTCAGTTTGTTGATTTGGGTTTTGTATGGGTTTGTGTTTGGGTTTTTTTGTTTGTTTTTTTTTTTGTTTGTTTGTTTTTTAAGAGCTGCTGTGGAAGTCAATTGATTAGGTGAACAGAATTGCCTGTAGATCTTTAACAGAAGCAGAGCACTTCAAAAGTGTGGTCGGAGGACCATTGTTAGAGGTCAAAAGTGCCACCATAACGGCAGAGAAAGTCATTCATTTTTCAGGAGTCTAGGGATTCAAGAGTCTTTCATGTCTGGCTTCACACCTTACATGAAACTCAAAATGTGTTTGAGTTACTTTTTCATAAGCACAAGTCACCAGCATTCAAAGGAAGACTTTACCAGCAGAGTCTGATGCAATTAACATTGGTAAAGGCCCCCTCCAAAAAAAAACAAACCCAAAACCCAAGGAGGAAAAGATAATTTACTAGCCATGGTATGGATCATTTTTGGCCCAGTATCCTCCATGAAAACAGAAGTTACTTCTAATTAAATCTAGGCAGCAGGAATGTTTCTTCCCCAATAAGAGGTCAGCAGGCTCACCATCACACCCTGGCTTTGCAGAAATAGGCCTGAGGTCTGATTACATTCCAGCTGAAACATGTCCCTTCCCACCAGGAACCTGTTCTCAGCACCAGTCTAAAGGTTCCTGTTTAGCCTACATCTGAAACAAGCAGTACTTGCAAATTATTCCCTTCTTGCTATGCTCAGAAATCCCCCCATTTGAGTATTAATGAAGCCTAACAGTGTTTAAGCTATGAAACCCCAGAACAAATGGTATACCAGTATACACTACACAGAGGAAGCCCAGGTAGGACCTAAGTACCCATCTGCTTTACTGTCAGACGCTTTATTTCCTGGTTGGAAACACCACTCCCCACTAGTCAATTATGCCAAGCTCCTCAGCACCAGAGAGACTGATAATTGGAGTGCAACATATGGAGGAAAAGGTTAGCTACAACTACCAAGTGTTAATTCCGAGCCAGACTCTGTTGGGATATTAATTAGCTCTTCAAGGTCAGGATGTTCTCTCAAGCGAGTCAATTCCTCAGATGCTCAGTCAGCTGCTACTCAGTTCTTAATCTATCGGCCTTTGACATCACAGTGGGGAATCTGCATTCAGGAAGCATTTGCCCTACTAGACAGTAAGAAAGACTTCTGACCTCAGAGACAGCTTATGTGGAAGGACTAAGAGGCCTGAAACAAGGCTCTGAGGGACCATGCCTGGATACAAGCATGCAGAGTGGAAGACACCAATCAGATGCTTCTTGGAATCCACTGTGCAGCAGCACAACAGAAGCTGTTCCCAAATTGCAGCATACGCCCTCCTGTGGGCTCACCATAACCCACAGGCACAAGATGAGCTATGGAAAACACAACATGACTCTACCGTACATGCAATAAAAAACATCGACTATTTCAGAAATCGAAGTCCAGATGTAATACTGGACCCCAGGATGTTAGTAGGGAAACAGGCCGGGGATAGAAAGGTGGTAGTAGCTAAGGGCTCACATTTCATGCACAGATGAAGAAAATGAAGCAGATTCAGGCTCAAAAGATACAAGATACAACAAAGTTCTTCATCATATGGCTCTGAGCAAAGCAACAATAATACATCATGGACAAAGAAAAGCATTCCTTTTTCAACAGCTTTTGTGCCACTGCTGCAATTTGAGGTAGTCATTAATCAACCCAAAGTGCAAGAAACTTAAATTTGTTCTGGAACATCATAGCAGTTCTCACCCAGCTGCAACCCATGAGCTCTAGATACCTCAGGACCATCACAACACATCATAAGGGAAATACAACAACAAAGCTCAATATTGTCCTTGCTAAGCATAAGAAACACACATGAATTTTCACTTGTGTATTTAAAGATCAGAGCTGATCATGGAATAACTGAATTGTCAGAGTTTGAAGGGACCTCTAGAGATCATCTAGCACAACTCCCCTGCCAAAGCAGGAACGCCTAGAGCACATCACTCAGGACAGCATCCAGGCCGGCCTTGAAGATCTCCAGAGAAGGGGACTCCACACCCACTCTGGGCAGCCTCTGCCAGGGCTCCGTCACCCTCACTGTAAAGAAGTTTTTCTTCATATTTGAGGGGAACTTCCCATGTTCCAGCTTGAGCCCGTTGCCCCTCGTCCTATCCCTGGAAACCACTAAAACGAGTCCGGCTCCAACATCCTTCAACCCACCCTTTAGATACTTATAAACATAAATAAGGTCTCCCCTCAGCCTTCTCTTCTCCAGGCTAAAGAGTCCCAGCTCCTTGAGCCTTTCCTCATCAGGGAGATGCTCCAATCCCTTAATCATCTTTGTTGCCCCACGCTGGACTCTCTCCAGTAGTTCCCTGTCCCTCTTGAGCTGGGGGGCCCAGAACTGGTTTCAGTATTCCAGTTGTGGCCTCCCCAGTGCAGAGTAGAGGGGGAGAATGACCTCCCTTGACCTGCTGGCCACACTCTTCCCTACGCAGCCCAGGATCCCATTGGCCCTCTTGGCAACAAGGGCACGTTGCTGGCGCATGGAAAGTGGGCTATCTACCAGGACTCCCAGATCCTTCTCCTCAGTAGTGCTTCCCAGAAGATCCATCCCTAACCTGGGCTTCTTCCTCCCCAGGTGCAGGACCCTACATTTGTCCTTGTTGAACCTCATGAGGATCTTCTCTGCCCAGCTCTCCAGCCTGTTCAGGTCACGCTGGATGGCAGCACGGCCCTCTGGAATGTCAGCCAGCCCTCCCAGTTTGGTACCATCAGCAAACTTGCTGAGGATACACTCTGTCCCCTCGTCCAGGTCATTGACGACTAGGTTGAACAGGACTAGGCCAAGTAGTGACCCCTGAGGGACACCACTGGTCACAGGCCTCCAACTTGATCCCGGCTCCATTAATTAGAACCCTCCGAGTCCTGTCACACAACCAGGACTCGATCCACCTCACTGCCCCCTCATCTATCCCACACTTCCTTAATTTTCTAATGAGGATGTTATGGGAGACAGTGTCAAAAGCCTTGCTGAAGTCAAGGTAAATGACATCTGCTGCTCTCCCTTCATCTAACCAACCAGTTAGAACATCACAGAAGGCTATCGGATTGGTCAAGCATGATTTACCCTTGGTAAATCCATGTTGACCAATATCAATAACTTCTTGATCTTCAATGTGTTTGGATCAATAATGATCAATACACAGCAAGTTAGGTGAAGCTATCCAAACCAGCTACAATTTCAGGGAATGAGTCTCAAAAATAAATGCAGGGTACTTCAGGAGTTTGATGCATTTGTCCCACAAGTTCTACTTTTAAGCAGATGAAAATTTTGATTTTCTAAGACATCGGTAAGAGTAATGTAAATCACACTTGTTATGTAACTCTGAACAATACAGGGAAAATGACTTAAGGACCTCAACCAGCCCAGCCCATGTAATTTCTCCGAGTGGTTCCAGGCATTCCCCCAATTCAGCTGCTGACAGCCTTACCTGTCTTCACGCATATGAGGGCTCAAGAATCGGGACAAGTCATCATCGTGGCTGCTTTGCTGGCTGCTCTGTTGACTACTGCAACGAAACAGGAAAACAGAAGCAATTAGGTTTGTGTAAGTCCCTATGAAACACTCTGGTTTAAAGCCAGAATAACAAAACCACAACGTTTATACTTCATATTTGGGGGTGTTAAGAGAAAACAACGAAAGACAGCAAGTTCATATTTGATTTACACCAGGCATGATTCGTTTCATGCCTCAACCTCACTTAGTGACACTTTCCTAAGAGCTTTCCAAAATACGTTGCCTATGCACTGTTTCATCATGCCATTCCAGAACAGTTTCATAGCGCCTAACATTCAAATATCGAACTGCTGCCTGTTCATATATCCCCTACTTCTTCTAGGCAGCGGGACAAAAAAGCAGTTAAAATGAACTCTTACTAACAATGACGTGGCTAACGAAGAATTTCTGTTGGCGAGTTGCATGCTGAGCCCACAAGATGTCACTCTCCCTCTTTAAATCGGTGTTTCAGGGCATCTTTTTTATTTTCCCCCTGCACATGCATTGTATGGAGTCAGCCTTATTCCCTTCTAGCAGCCTCCACCTGCTCCAAGGATTTATCGGGATCCCTGATTATCATTTGTATAGCTTGGTTTTTTTGAAAGAGCTTTACTTCCAAGCAGTAGATAGATCTGATTCCACCTCCAGGTAACAGACTACAGTGCAAAAAGCAGATGTCCCCGAGACAGCTTTAATCTACTTTACCTGGGTACCACTGGCTGTGGAGTCATGCCAACACAACTTTAGCACAAACTACACAGTCCCACCTGGGACACTTGCCCAAGCACACAGGGTGTGCTAAAAATGCTGTGGCTTTGCTACTGGCAAAATAAAACCAATTCAAATAAAACCAGTTCAGGTATACATGCGCATGCTTGTAACAACAGCTTCTATCGCACCATACACAGATCTGCACATCACAATACTGTATCAAAAACAACCAAATCACATCTTTTCATTCTAAAAAGCAATAATTCTCAGGCGCTAAAGCCTATTTTGAGGGGAAAAGCCTAGTACCTAAACACTGCAACAGGATTTTTCCATGAACTGTACTTGTTTGGGATTTGGAGGGTTTGTTTTGTTTGTGCGTTTTGATTGTTTTTACCTGGTCTTGACCTTTTTAAGCACTACAAGGAGGATGCTATTTCTTAGAAGAAAACACTTTCTTCTGCTGTGCAAGAAGCATTCTCTACCTTCTCTTTCCATTTCAACAATACTCTCTCCAAGTTTCTCAGAAAAAAACACCTGAACAGATTTATTTTTTTCCTTCTCTAAACATACTCTGTGCTTGCATAAAGTATTTATAGCTATTCTTACCTACTCCTACTTATACTTTACAACTCAACCACAGAAAGAATAACTCAATGGTAACAAGACTACTAACTTGAATAAATTAAGTCCCTTGCAAAAATAAAAAGATTACTTTTAACACCACAGAATATTAACAGAGAAAATACTTGAGATGGTTGAGAAGTTTATATGTAAACTTGTCTTCGTCCTTTCAAAGAAAGATAAAATACAGTCAGGCCAGCAGGGGAGGAAGTAGAACCAGCAAGAACCTCAGTAATAGATAAGAGCTACATGCTCCAGCACTAAACAGCGTATCTTCAACAAATCTTTATAAATAAATGGTTCTAACAAGCCCCCACGTTTACTTTTTAGGGACCTGAATCCCTAAACTTCCTGTCTTCCTCCCCAAAAAGCAACTTTACAATTAGTTTGTTTTCTTGGAAGAACCCCTATGAAATCAGGGTTTTGCCAAAGAGGTTTGGCAGTTTATTCTGAAAAGAAAAAAAGCCAGAGTCTTATTTTCATTTAATATCTTCATCAACCACCTTGCTTTTGACCAGCTTCTCTGAGGTCTTTAAGGATTCCGTCTTATTGAACACAATCCTCCCGAAACACAAAATAGCTGTCTTGAGGACCCACTTAGCATTTGAGAGAAACCACACACAGTCCACTACTTTTGCCGCCCGTTCAGAATATAAGGCAAGAAATTTTTCCTTACTGTTAAGATAGAAAGGAGAGCGGGCTGAAGATTGTAGAAGTAATTCCCGATTGGTATTTATGAAATCCTTAAGTAATATATAAGTTAGCCTTTCAGGCTGGACACACGAAACCACAGAACTGCAATATTTGTAACTTTCATCTACGGATTTAAAGTGTGTGCATTGCACAGAAGTCAGAAGTGCATTTCATGTAGGCACATACCCAGAAACCCACAGAGAACATTTCGCTTGTTTCCCACTGCACAGTATATAGTTTTACCATCCCAGCCAAGACAGGTAAACATTTTTGCAAAATGCTCTCAGGAAGGAGACAGCTTTGATTTTCTCCTCCCACACCCACATACTTAGTCATTCTTTTCTGAAGTGTCTCACTGTAGAATGGATAATCGAAGCATAATAATTCTCTATTGGCTTCAAGCTATAAATCAACAGCTGGGTAAGAACAATATATCCCAAAAAGCAAAGAAACATCTTTCCTGTACTTCTGAGCTTAATTATAGCCCAGTGAACTGGTTTGGAATGAGTGCAAAGGGAACCCTACCTTCCCTCCTAATTCAAAGGAATCATCAACCCTTTTGATAGAAGCATCATGGCAGGATTGTTTCTCTAGCTATTTGTTTCTTCACAACCACTACCACCCACCCCCTCCAAACTTTGCCATTTCAATTCAGATCAAGCAGATGCAACAACACTTACCAAAAGATAATTCCCAATATATCACAGCCCAACAACACACGTGCAGTGCTGGTAATCCCATGTGAAAGTTTCCTTTTCGGCAGCTATACAAAATGAACCTTTGACTTTTTCATGTTCACCCAGCCGTGATTTAACTCCTCATTCAGAAAGTCCTCCAAATCAAGGCTTAAAATGTAACAGAATCCAGGTATTCCAACACAAGGCAATATACCACCTTACCCCCTTGTCACTAGTGAACACAAGGTCACAAGCAATGATACAGAACTCAGACCAGGAGAGAAAAATTAGTTCTTACCCACTTGTCTATTTGATAGGATTCAACGAGCTTAATTTTCACTACAACAGTTTTGTATGGAAGCTTTGCAAAAATCTGTGAGCTTGTCACACTAAGAAAATAATTTCATTATTTTGAGAATCAGACAGTGCAGCTGTTAAATTCCCTAAAAAGTACTGAGCAGTTGAAACACAAAGCCTATTGTTTTATGATCCTTTTCAGTCCATTTTAAGTTCATCTGCTTTTAAGACAACAGTGCTCCTTTGAGATAGCATAACAAGAAATTACTATTGTTCTACTGGAGTTAATATAAGGGAAGGTAAGAAACATATGATTTTTACTGAGAAGTAATATGAGGGGAGCTTTTAGATAGAGTCACATCAGTTTTGTACTTAAAAAGACAACCTAGAGCTGATTAAAAATCTCAGGGGAAAAAAAACCAAAAAAAATCAGCAAAACAAGCTTATCTCATTCCAAAGCTCAGGAATTATAAACTTAATTTGGACATGTCTTAAATCTTTGGGTACACAGCCCCAGTGTGCCCTTCCCTCAACCTCAAAGACAGTAAACATTAAAGGCTTATACCCTGTGTTTTTTCCCCTTAAATTCTCATGCACATATTCTGACTCCTAACTTACTACTTCAGAAACCAGTCAAGAGTTTTAAATACAGATTAACCATGTCTTTTAACAATTAAATCTTTGAAGAGTCTAATTCCACCACTCCTTCACTGTTCCAAAAAAATTTACTCAAGTAGTAGCCCAAGGCCAAAAGAAACATTTTTTTACTGAGTGAAAAACAGGTGTCCTGATCACACACACCCCATTTTGTTAAAATCCGTAGATTAAAGAAAAAATATTCCATTTTGCATTATTTCCATGACTTCTGTATACTAAAGAAAAATAATTAAGAAAATAAGTCAGAAGAAAAGTTCCCTCAGTGTTTTCTCACAGGGGGCTTTAGGAACTTGTCAAAACCAAACCAACAATTTTACCTTTAATTTCACCCTCCTGCTCTGCTCATCCTTCACAGAATGTAACCCCCCTCCTATTTCCCATGAAACAGCAGAAATGGCCCTCCCAGTCCCAGCTGCCTAACAGCACCTCATTGTCCTTGCCCAATTAATTTCCTGTCATCGAAAGCACTGTGTTACTATGGTTGCATGGATACATAAATGACTGTGCCATTACAAATGTCAAGGAACTGCCAGGTGGAGGAGAAAAAAAAGAAAGGAGGATAAGGGACATGAATTAGAAGTCACTAACCTAAGTTCCAAGGGATAACAGTCACCCTCGTCAAGGTGGACTGTCCTTTGATAGACCTAAACCCTTCACTCTGTGAATTAAAAGCCAAAGCACCTTTACTGACGCAGCTTTCCCATAGGTGCTCTAAGTTCCCGCTCTACACAATCAAGTGCGAAGTTGTCAGGGGAAACATATCCTTATCACTCAAGGCTGCAAGAAAACATCAGGCTTTATTAAAGAGAGATAAGGAAGATTCATGCTCAGCAAACTGTCATTGCCTATCTGATACCAAGCCCTTTATGAAGAAGATACCACAATACTTCCAAGGAACACAGCATGCCTTCTGTCCACACAACCCTGCTCCATCTAAGGACTGACTCTGAAGGAGTTTCTTCAAAGAAATAGGTGCAAAGCACCATGTTTCCACACACATTTGAATAAAGTTGAAAGAGGCATATGGAGAGCCAGGAGGAAAATTTATACCCACACTCATGCAGTGAATCCGTGCGACAAATAGAAGGCAGAGGTTGCAGATGAAATTTCGACTGGCTTTAATCTAAGCTTTGAACATGTACTACCTGGAGCCTAACATATTGCCAGCATTCCCAACAACCGAAGGGTCACTTCCTACCCCACACCTTCCTATGTTTTTAATAATTCCGTTTTATAGTCAAGGGATATAAAGCAATGTTTACAGTCCCAACCCATTAGTAATGATCAAAAGAGATAAGGCCTCAGGCCTAGTGAACAATTGCTTATATCACATAGACCATCATCATAATTAGTACTAACTGTGCCCCTTGTAGTCACATTCAGAGTTGGAGAGCCAGAGTCCAAATCTGTAGAAGAGTCATCTTCTCTCCTTGCTAGGCAGGGTTACAAAGGGCAGGATGGGCAAGTTTTCCCCTCTTACTGCATTCATTTCACAAATTAAAGCATCAACACTAACCTTCACAGCTGTCAAGGCAAGGCCCTTCATCAACATCATATTCAACAATGAACAACAGATATCTTGAATTTCAAAACACAATCCGGTTGAAAACAACTGCAGTAATGAACACGATGAGTAATTGTTAAACACCATTGACAGGCAGAATGATGAATTCCGATGATCCAACAGTAAATATTTGCTGACTAGATAAGATCAACACCATTTAAGTTCCAAGCTGTTTGTAAATTAGTCAACTTTGATACTTTTGTGTGACTGGTCATCCTAAACCACACAAATATTGAAAGGTAAATATTTAAAAAAGAAAACCACAAACTACTGCACAAACACAGAAAGACTCATTCAAAAAAAAAAACCCAGAAAAACAAAACAAACCAGAGCTGGTGGGATTCACAGGCACTTGACGCACATTATCATAAACAGATAAGATCAGAAAAAAATCAGTTCACTGGAAGCACAGATTAGGTCTCATTTGAAGTTGCAGGTTCTAAAAGGAAAAAAAGACTACATTAATAGCCAAATTGCTACTAAGCCACCATCCATGCACTCTCACATTTCAGATTAGAAGAGATACCACATAAATGGAAGTTTGTGCTTATGGATTTTCCAGGGTTTCCAAAAGCAGAGAAGATGTGCTGTTTACTACAGAAATCTATATAAAAAAGCCCCAACTTTTGCTATTTTTGAGTATGCAAAAGAGCACAGATACCAGCTAAATACCCAACTATGTATTCAAGTCCCAAATTAAATCCATTGGATATTCACATATCGCATTGCTCCAGTTTCTGCCAAAATTCCAAGTTCTTAGCTTAGTTTCAAAGATGAACAGGGAGACATATTCCAGAAGCTTGGGACAGCGGCTGATGTCACCACTGTAAGTTTGGATACTTTGACAGTGGGTTGGTCCATACAACACCGGGCTTGTTAGCGGGTAATGGAAGATGCCTCTCTCAGAAGGGGAAGACTGTTCTGGCCCAAGAGATGGCAGGGTTGATAGGTCTTTAGATGTGAAGGGAGAGGGGGGTGATTGCCTCAAGGACAGGTCTGATGTTAAGAGAATATGGGAATCACAGACAAGACACCACAAAGAAAGGCCACCTGAAGAGCAACATAAAGGAAAGGAAGCCATTCCAGCCAGTAAATCAGCCCCATTAGGCGCCCAGCTGAAGTTCCTTTACACAAATGCACACAGCACAGGCAACAAGCAAGAGGAGTTAGAGATGTGCGCACGCCTCCAGGGCTACAGCCTTATTGGCGTTACTGAGACATGGTGGGATGGCTCTTATGACTGGAGTGTTGGAATGGAGGGTTACAGACTTTTCAGGAAGGACAGGATGGGAAGACGGGGAGGAGGTGTTGCCCTCTGTCAAAGACCAGCTGGAGTGTGTGGAGCTCCACCTGGGGATGGATGAAGAACTGACCGAGAGCTTATGGGTCAGGATTAAAGGAACCACAGGGGCAAGTGATATTACAGTAGGGGTCTGCTACTGACCACCAGATCAGGGAGGATGAGGCCCTCTATAGACAGATAGGAGCAGCGTCACGCTCGCACACCCTGGTCCTCGTGGGGGACTTCAACCACCCTGTTATCTGTTGGAAGGACAACACAGCAGGGCACAAGAAATCCAGAAAGTTCTTGGAATGCGTTGATGACAACTTTCTTCTTCAAATGATTGAGGAGCCAACAAGGAAAGGAGCCCTGCTGGACTTGTCCTTACTAACAAGGAAGGGATGGTGGGGAATGTCAAGTTCAAGGGTAGCCTTGGCTGCAGTGATCATGAAATGAAGTTCAAGATTCGTATGGCAGCGAGGAAGGTGTGCAGCAAGCTCGCTACCCTGGACTTCAGAAGAGCAGACTTTGGTCTCCTAAGAGATCTGATTCCGAGGATAGCATGGGAAAAAGAACTGGAGGGGAGAGGGGACCAAGAGGGATGGTTGGTATTCAAGGATCGCGTCCTCCAAGCACAGGAGAGGTGCATCCCTAAAAAGAAGTTGGGCAAAATAGCCAGCAGGCCTGCGTGGATGAATAAGGAACTGCTGGACAAGGTCAGGACTAAAAAGGAGGCCTATAGAGGGTAGACGCAGGGACTGGTCGAATGGGCAGAATACAGAGAAATGGTCCGAGTAGTCAGGAATGAGATCAGGCAAGCGAAAACCCAGGCAGAACTAAATCTAGCCAAGAACAAAGACAATAAGAACAACTTCTACAGGTATGTCAGGGACAAAGGCAAGACTAGGAAAGTTGTGGGCTCTCTCCAGAAGGAAACCAGAGACCTTGCCACCCAGCATATGGATGAGGCTGAGCTACTGAACAACTTCTTTCCCTCCGTCTTCACCGGCAAGGGCTCAAACCACACTGCCCAAGTCACAGAAAGCAAAAACAAGAGCTCTGCAAATGAAGAGCTGACCACAGTACAAGAACATCAGGTTCGAGACTTCTTAAGGAGCCTGAAGGTGCATAACTCCAACCTCATAACAGCCTTTCAATTTCTGAAGGGAGCCTATAGGAGAGCCAAAGAGGGACTCTGTCAGGAAGGGTAGTGAAAGGACAAAGGACAACGGGTTTAAATTGGAAGAGGGGAGATTTTTATTAGGTACCAGAAATTCTTTACAGTGAGGGTGCTGAGGCACTGGAACAAGGTTGCCCGGGGAAGTCATGGAAGTCCCATCCTCGGAAGTGTTCAAGGCCAGGCTGGATGGGGCTTTGAGCAACTTGCTCTAGTGGGAGGTGTCCCTGCCCATGGCAGGGGTGTTGGAACTAGATGATCTCTAAGGTCCTTTCCAACCCAAACCATTCTATGATTCTATGAAAACATGTAACAAAATAGTTTCTGCCAATCTCTCTGTACACTTCAAAGCGTACCATGTCTGATACTTGTCCTCCCAAAAACCTCAATTAACCAAGTCCAGCTGCAAACAGAACCTGTAAAAATGCAACCCATTTGCCTCTTCCATTATGAAATCCCTATGGAGCTGTCTGCTCCTCACAAAAAGGGGATTTCAATGAGAATTCTATTAGAACTTGAAAAAGTGCACTGGCAATCCCAATACACACACCCACAACTTTCCACAGCAACTTGCTGTATTTCTAACAAAGGAGAAGGCCCACTCCCTTTCTTCTGTTCTAAAACTGAAACGTGGAAGTTGATGAAAGCCAGAGAAACTAAGAACCACAAAATCTCGAGTCACATATTTTGCAGCTTCTTGGAATTGCATAGCATGAAATGAACAGAACTATAACCCACATAGCCTTTCTAGTGCTCTTTTTCATCAGAAGTAGCATCGAGCTTTAACAGTTTTGTCTTCATCAAACACTGTCTCCCAAGTTAGTAAATATGCTGATATTATCTAAAGACAGTAGACTTCTCAGGTTGCATTTCCAGATTATGAGAGGCTCTACAGGCTTAACTTCTGGAGCTTTTTGGGGGAGCACATTCAGACTGCCACTAGTATGATCTTTACCCAGCATGAATGCCTCGCAGAAAACTGTTCAAGATGAAAATATTTAGCATACTTCCACTGTTACATACGTACTATTGTAGAGTACTCACACTGGAGCCCAAGTCAGGCAATGATCAAGCAGGTCCCACCTACTTCTTCTCAGCTTCTGCCAATGAATACGTGGAAGCACAGGATCTCATTCCGATTCAATTCCATGATTTTAGGCCAAAAGGAGAGCAGTCCTTTAAGCCAAAATGATCTACCCTCTCAACAATTCTCGCTTTGTACATCAAGTTCCTTACACATGCAGTTCCATAGAGTACTAGCAAGGGTGGCTTTAAGAAGTAAATAATGAATTAAAGCAGATACACTCACATCCCCACATTAATAATGCAGGTTCATTACATGCATAGCAAAATGCTAACAGGTAGCGTCTACTAGCCTGTGAGGAAAGGCACATCATCACGTCTTAATAAAAAATTGGTGCACTTGTGTGCAAGGTTCACTTGTGTGAAGCTGTGTGCAAGGAAATAAATTCTATCATTACCCGAGTAGCACAATAGAATAGGAGTATGGGTAAGAAGTTGCCTGCATCCCTTTGAAAAAGCATCTTATTTATCATCTGTATAGACCCCCAGAGCACTAAACATGTAGAAACACGCAGTTTGGATCATCAGGCCTTTCTGCAAGGACAAATTACAGAGAAACTTCTTCCTGCTCTTTTACCTTAAATAAAACCATGTGATAGGCAAGCAAGGCTCTTACATGCCACCTCTGCTGTTTAATGAACAGAAACAATCTCTCCTCTTCTGCTCTCGCTATCAGCCACATAACAGCTTTTAGAGACCCAGCAGGTAAACAAACCTTAAAATTACCCAGGCTGTTAAAAACTAATCAGTGAAACAGTACATTTTGTAGGCTGGAGTTTCCGGATGAAAAAAGCAGCCAGCCTTCATCAAACCCAGAGGATTACCAGACAGCATTTTGAGTCCTAAAAGCATTTGTTTATTCACTTGGATGCTTACTGTATGCTAATGGTCACAGAGCTATTGCTTTTGCTCAGGGGCATGTGAGCAACACATGCATCACTGGAATAAGTCAGCTGGTGCACAGTTTGCTCTCAACTACCAGCTTTCCTGGGAAAACCCTGCCATACAAACAGTCAGACATCTGGCCACATAATGGGGCTAAAGGTTACCAGACTGCAAAAAAGAAATTCAAAACTGCTTGATAACAATTTAACTAGAAAGGGGGAGTGACTGCAAGCAAACTGCATTCATTTCCCTGGTGGGAACCGCATGCTGATGGCTGCCACCTTTCATCAGGTGTTATTTGGGAACCTGCACACTTAACACGTAAAGTCAGCTTCCTGCCCTGCTATTTTAGAACAGGGTTTCCCATGCAACAGCCTCGGGGTGCAGTAAAGTGTACCCCACAGTGCTAGCTGCTAGTCTCTCTCAAATTAATGCCACAAAATCCTTCAGGGTTCATCACTAACTCCCCACTGATTCTGCTTGCTGTGCTGTTTCCACGCCTGCTGACTTTTGCAAGCCCAATGATGACGCGTGCATTCTGCAAGCTCAGAGGCTCAGCTCAAAGCGACCAGCAAACTGGTTTTTCCTTTTTCCTCTCGAGTAGAAAGGGTAAAGTTCCATTCGGAAACTCACGTTTCCCATTACAAAAGGAATAGATTTGGAGCCTGCTACATATGAAGAACGGAAATGCCATGCTGGCATTGGTATGCTAATACCACCTAATCCATCAACCTCTTCAATTTTTTGCCAGTCACTGCTTCAAACACATAACCAGGTTTAAGGCAGAAATGTCTTAATGATGAACCCGCAGAAAGCTGTCAGCATGCCCGTGGAGCTATCACGCATACATGAAAGAACTAAGTTTTCTTATGCATTCACACTGAAAGAAATCTATCTTGGCCCCTGTCTCAAACACATTCATCCTAAATCCAAATTAAACACTTCAGTTAAAGCCATCCTCTGTTGAGCTTTAGACCTGAACTTCGCAATTCTGACACTTCAGCATATGCTCTATGCATTACCCTTCCCCTGTTTTCTATGCTTTAACTGAATCACTACTTAAATAACCACAGCTAAGAGAAAAACAATAGATTTTCTCAACCAAGCTATGTTGTTCAGTGTCAACCTTTTAAAAGAAAAATTATCAAATCCTTGGTGACATGCATTTATTTACAAAACTTCCCCAAAACTTCATAAAATGACAGACTGACCTTGCTAAAGGCACCTCATGCAAGGAGGGTTACTACATAGTCAGACTGGATATTAATAGAAGAATTATACCTGTATAGAAATTTATCATATACAGTAGAAGAATGTGTCCTATTAGCACTCAAGCAACACAGCAGTCAGCCATTCTAATCTGCTGGGTGCAGAAACAGTAAGAAACAAGTTTCTTTTTTATGGAAATACAGTACATACTTTCGGGCATAAACCAACACAGGTTTCAGGCAACAAAAGAAAAATTGGCTCACGCTAATGTACCGTAAGGATTTATAATGCACTAACTTCTTGGAAAAACTTTTAAAGCGTCCTGTGTATTCTGAGCCTTCAGAAAAGGCAGATTATTCCACTCTCCCATTAAAAGTACAGTAAAATACACTGCACGTTGTCGACCCTGATTGCACCTGCAGAGAGTTACATTAAGTACAGCTTTTTCTTTGTATGGCCACACAATAACTCCCTGGGCATCAATTTCCCTGTGTTGACAAGCTCTTGGAAGTCTTCATAAATGATTTGTCCTCCTGTGAGTCAAAGGAGTGAGTGACTTTCAAGACTGGAAAGCCGACAAGAACTGAGCTCAGACTATCTGGGCATGCAGACTCACCTACTAGCCACAAGACTGTTTTATTTCTCTCTTGTCCTCTCATTTTCCCAACATCAGCTACTGAACGAAGAATTTCAGAGAAGGTCCCAGCAGTAGGAATGAACATCAGCAAAGAAATGCTGACAACGGCTTAGCATCATCACTCCCTGTCCTGGTGATCCCAGCAGAAAGATTACCTCCTCTCTCAAGGGCCTTTTCAGAACACCTTAAGTTATATCTGTTATATCTCACCACCCATTCTTTCAGGTCAGTCTCCAGCACTCAAAAGCAAGTTCTTTTCATTTGCTCTGTATTACCTGTTGATGGTATTTAGAGGACCACGAACAAAGAACACGGCACTGCTGTTTCGGACATGCCTACTTCTTGCACATAAGGATTAGGCCATTTGGTCTGGCACCAGCAAGTCCAACCACATTACCCATTCCAGCAAACTGGTGAGGACTGTTCCAGGAGAAGCACACAAACATTTCTAGGGGGACAGGAGACCCTAACTAGCTATTGTTCCGGGCTCTTCCTGGAAGCAGGAAAGGTAAAGTGGCCAAAAACATACCTGCTCTCACTGTATTCCTTCTTCTCTCTCACACGCAGCCACTTCCGAAGGAGGAAGCGCTTGCGCCGCGGGGAGGCACTGGGTGTAGAGCAGTTGGACCAGGGAGTGTCCTCATCACTGGAGGGGGTGATTTCAATGGATGGGAGCTGCAGGTATTCCTTGCTGGAGGAAGGAGAATCCTGATACCTGCTGACCTCCAGGCTCTGCTCCTGCACATTCTTCATCCGCCTCATCTTGAAGCGTTTCCTGCGCAGGGTTGGGGTGGATGAACTGGACCAGGCACAGCCACCCTCCACCACCTGCTGCTCTGGGACTTGCAGTGCTGGGAGCTGCAGGGTTTCTGTCATATTGGCAGCTGGCATCAGATGCCCTTTCTCTTTCTGCTCCCACCCCCAAGCACACTAGCTCTGATCTCCTTGTAAACCACACCGCAAAAGCACAACTTGCCTTTCTCCTCCCTCACCCAGTCCTGTACTGCCCTCCTTGTCAAGCAGAAAACCGCATGTTCTTCACGTGCTTTTCATTTAACAAACAGCAGGGTGGGGAGGGGATGTCCAGGACACAGACATGCCACAAGGGAAGCCAGTTTCAAGTTTCTTTTTTCCTTCTCCTCTCTACAACAGTAAGTCCCTCCCCTGCCTGGTCTCTCTAAAAGCAGCAGGTTTCACACAGAGAAAAGGGTTGCCAGCAACGCTTGGCTCACTTCCCCCCTCCCGCCACCTTTGCCTTCTGTTGGCTCAGAAAAGAATCTCCTGGGGCTGTTCTAGGAAACTCAGCTGTAGTCTTCTCGAAGCAAGTATGGAGTGGAGCGGCGTGGAGCTGTGAGGAGGTCAGAAAGAGAAACAAAGAGAGGGAGGGAAGCAACAATACTAGATAACATCACGAGCAAGAATAGGAGGAGCTGCATGTTCTTTTTCTGTAGCGGGTAAGACATACGCAGGCAGCTGTTGCAAGTGTAACTGCACTCTTAATCCCAAAAGACAAGGTTTAGATTACCAAATATGCTGCTGCTACAAATCAACCGAAGGACAGGGGGTGAGAAGGGATAATAGCCCTCCGTAGAAGCCAATTGGACAGGCTTTCCTCTTGTCCCACCTTCCTGTTCAGAAAGCCCACCCCACGTAGGGAGGGAGCAAGTAAACTTGGATTTTCAGCCTTCTTTCACAAACAGTGGAGTTTTTCATCCCAATTGACTGCTCACAGAAAAGGCAAAGGAGGAGAGGGATTGAGGAATAGCTAAAAAAGCAGTAGCAGCAAGCGGCACCAGAACTGGGAGGCTGGTTGGTTTTATAGCTCAGGTTCACATGAGCGAAAGCTTATCAAAGTTGGAGGGCAACGCTGCTTCCAAAATGACAGTGGATGATGGATGGTCTCGGGTCCAGGAACCAACAAAGTTATCACATAAAGACAATCAGACATGCAGAACAGCTTTTATACCGGGAGAAAGACACATACTACATGGAAGGTTCCCAGGCATTTAATACACTAAGGAAGCTCTACCAAGGGTCAGGCACTAGAAGGAATAGCAACCTCGGGACAAGCCTTGTTAAAGTCTGGTAAGGAAACCAAATCAGATAATGAAAACAAACAGTGTGACAGATTCCAGGAATTATCAAAATTCCCGGAATTTCACTGAATGCTCCTGAACGAAGTTGTATTTTCAGGTGGAAAAGTGACATTGAACTTAAATACTCTAAGGGAATGATTAGAATTCAGCCGCGTGAATTTCAAGTGTGCTGTCAGAAAAAACAACAAACATCTCTACATCAACCTGACACAGCTTTAGTTTTCATTGTTCAACAGCCTGAACTTTTAAAAGTATCAGTTTCAGATTAGAAAATATTTGTCAACCCAAATCAAAATAGATTTTCTTGCAAGGATTGTCTCAGTTTTGTTTGAAAATAAACTTCACACGAACTTTGAACATCAAATGTGTCAGAAACAGAAGAATTGTAACAGGAGGAACAAGAGGGAAAGAAACGTTTCAGTAGTATGTTGAGGGGATGTGTTTGGTTTTGGTTTTTGCCTTTTTTTTTTTTCCAAAACCCTTAGGTGCTATATTCTATTTTGTTGAACTGTCCTTTTTGCTCTGCTCATCCTTTAAGTTAATAGCTTGAGCAACTCTTCAATTTCTGGAGCTCTTTATGTCCATAGATCAGTTACACCCACACACTCTCAGAACTTCTACAAACACCACTTAAAAAAAATCAAGTCAAATAAAACAGTTTTTTCAAGTCTGAGAAACAAAAACCTACAGATTACACAAAAAGTCAGTAATCTGTATTTGAATCTGTATTTGCATGAGCAGCTCATGCTGCATCCTGTCCTCTCTGCCTTTCACGGACTGATACCTTGTCTTCCTCATCTGCAATGAAGAGAAACCTGAACCTGAATATTTCAGCCCTCCGTTGCCATGATTTTTATCACCTCACCACATAGAAGCCAGCTGTAAACAATCTATTACTGCCCACCTGTTAACACAGAAAATTAACTTTTATTTTCTTCCTTCCCATGGCATCTAGGAATCTAAAGCCCACAATATCATTCCTAGATTTTACCCAAGAGCAAGTTACATGCAACTTTGGGGGAAGGGATCAGTGGCCCTTTGGAGGCTGTCATAAAAGTTTGCTTCCAATCTTTTATAAACTATGCAGGATTCTCATTTAATTGCCGAAAAATAAGCAAATAAAAAGGGTCAAAGTTTGCACTTTGGCATGCTTTTAGTAATAAATCCCACAGCAGACTTTGAAAACCCTTAAAATCCCAACAGATGTTTTCTAACTAATCAACAAGATTAATACATTCTACATTGCTCTGGGCAATAGTAACATTTGATAATCACTGTCTTTGACAAGGGAGAAGCAGCCCTTTCACCCATCTGCGTTGTGTTGGCATGGCCATGCCAGTACCATTTCTTCACCCTCAGCCTCACTGAACACTACTGGAATTCAGTATATAGGATCCTTTTCCTCTCTCCTTCACATATACAAAGCTGAAAAAAATTCTGCCTGACCTGCCGCTAGAATCCTTCCACTTAGGATGGGGTACACATGCCTGAGGACTACTCCTTTAAATCCAAGTACTTCACTGTTTAGTAAGCAACACTTATTTGCACTCCAACATTCTCAGGGCATTTTTATTTTGGAGAGAGGATGCTGGCCACCTGTCCAATGCTTAGAAAAAAGAACCTATGTAATAAGAGAGACAGCTCAAACACCCTGACTCGCAAAGTGAAAAATACCAGCAGTGATCGAGCACTATTTCTGTACAAATCACTACAGCACAGTTTGACTGCTTCCATGAGAGCCTGTGTTGCTAGATCCTTGTTTAATGACTAAGGCATTTAATGAGTTTTTTATTTTTTATTTAATTTATTATATAAATTATATATATTTGAATTAATTGATTAATTTAATTTAATGAATAAAGCATTAATTAATTAATAAAATTAAGGCATTAAATGACATTCTGCATTTAAATGATCCATCTAACAACAGATTCATTAGAGAAGCATATGGTTGGCAATGCTTCAGGTTGAACAAAAATGTCTCTGCCTTTCTCTTAATCAAACATCCTGGGTTTTTGAGTGTCCTCAGAATAGCACTTATGAATTAAGCAAAGTAGAAAGGAAAATCCTCTGAAAAACTAAAGATGTCTTCTTGGAGTGAAGAACATGAAATAATGCCAGCACAGATTCTTTGGTAGCCCTTTCCATAAGAGCTTTGTCATTGCAAGACTTTCTTGGACTAGGACTTCAGCCATCCATTGGTCTTTGTATGTTAAGGTAGAATGGGGCCAATTGCAATTCGACATATGACAACTTGTGGTTACATGCAAGGAGCACGTATGGGCCAACCCTTCTTATTTTTCATCTCCTACAGGTCTGTCCCTTTAAATCATGCACAACCAACCGGCAGTTGCTACCATTTGAACATACACAGTCAATTTTATTTTTACTATGCGATACCCGATATCTCCATGTGTTGTCCTCTGAAACCCAAGGACTATGTTGCAAGACAGATGACAAATTTCACAGGCCGCAGGGTGAGAAATACCAGCAGACCGATACCCCAGAGTATTGCAAAGCAAGACAGAGACATTCCTGCGGCCCATACATTCCCTCATTCTTCCCTGCTCAGTACAACATTTATTCAGGACTTGCTCAGAAGCTCTTCTACAAGCAGCCCAGTTCAGAACAGTCTTGCACACTCTTTAGTGACGACAGATACTGATTGTCTGCGTTTAACACTCAGCCTCACTAGCTCTTCCTTCATCTCCCATATTATATGGTGTGAAGGAACATAAATGCATTTTTATCCCAAAGGACTCAAGATGTCCCTTTCATGCCACCTGACCAAAGAACAAAACAGTTCTCATTGCCATCTGACCAAAAATAACAGAAGTGCTTTAAATCAAGTCTCCAGTCAGCAAGAAATCAACCTTTGGGTCAAGTTACATGAACTGCTCTGGCCTATGGCATAAGAACTTACTATGTCTGTCATTTTGGTCCATAATAATTGGCCTCTGAACTAAAATACAGGTGTATACACACTTGGACTTACTATGCAAAGCACAGCTTGCAGATGTGCTAAATGCATTACAGAAGGTTACCTGAACCAAGAACTAGGAGCAGTAACTCTCAACTCCTACCCGAATCCCATCATTGGTTGATAACAACATGGGAGAGAAAGGAGTTGCAATAGGCTTAGTCAGAAAGTATCCAATCTCTCCTACCAGAACCACACACAACTTGTGGAATATACATTGTATTACATATTAATTGCTAGCCATTTCAACAAGACTTGAAAAGGCTCCGAAGAAAGCAGTTTCCAACAGGGCTTTCCGATTAGAGGTTAACATATATCTATTTGTGCTTTCCCTTCCCATTTTCATGTCAGCAATAACCATTAGAGACTTCAATCTGTGAGTTCTTACTAACAACAATACCACACATAACTAGGCATTTAAATTTTGGCCTCATACACAGTAGCAAGCCCCAGAGTCTTCAGATACCATCTGAATTCCAGAATTTGTCAAGCGTGATTCAAATAGAATAGCACATTACATATTTTTTCAGCATTAGGACAATAATTTCACAGTTGATTTCTTCAGGTAGTGCTCTTCCACCAAATTCAAGGGGACAGTTGAGCTTAAGATAACAAGCAAAGCAAATTAAATCAGTGTCATGACTTTGCAACAATAATTGATCAGAAGATGACAATAGGACAAAGGCTCCAGGACCTTTTTCACATTTTGTTTTTTCTTTGCAATTTAGAACAGAAGTGAGTTATTTGGGAGTGCTTATTTACACTGTACAAAACCTCCCACTTGAGCATCCAAAAGGGAAGTTCTTTTATTCTCATAAATTTAATAGAGACAATAGAGGGTAAATCAATTAAGTTCTGTCACTCACAAAACATAGGGTGACCATTAGAATTAACTTCCATAGGAGCTTGGCGTTTGGTTTGCATTATACACACTGTATATGAAGGAAGCAAGAAGACACTCTGTCGAAATTCCTTCAAATTCCTCTACCTGTACAGCATATAACTAATGGGTCACAGCCCACAGCACACACCATTAACCACAGGAGAACAAGTCTGTAAGTACAAAAGGTCTCTGAACAGTACATTCTTCCCAATCCGGTGAAAATGTCTGCTTCACTAGCTCAGGTCAGCCAGGTTTGCGGTATTTAACTCCGATCTGCACACAGAAACATGCACCTCGAGCACACTGAAAAACTTCACTGAAGTATTTGGGAAGGTAAAATCTACTGCCTACAGGTGTGACCTCACAGTCACTCTCACAGTTCCAATTAAAAATTTGAATACGCCTAGGATTTGTTTGCCCAAAGACCAGCAAAATTAGATTAAAATATATCCTTGCTTCCCTCTGCTAAGCCACATGCAAGAAGCACCAGAGATCTGGATTCCAAGTCACACCCGAATGAATGTTCAGCATAACAGTAATTAGGCCTTGTAGCATTTGTGAGCAACCCAGCCAATGTGAGCAACACAGACAACATAAATTAGACTCAACTGAGAGCAGGGGGTGAACAAGCATGTACAGCAGCATACTGCATTGCTCACCAGGGGGTAAATGTTCTCCCAGTTCTCCTCGGCCTTATGTGCCTAGATACTGCAATGTAAATTTCTACCCTCTAAAAAAATCCAAACATTTTGCTTTAGTGTGATATGTTTACAAAACAGTTTCAGTAAGAACTTAACTCTTTCCCCTCTATTTGGGAAGATAAAACCCATTGCCTTCACAGATGTGACAACCTCTCAGTTCTCATTAAAAATTTGAATATGCCTAAGTTTTATTTGCCTCAAGGGCAGCAGCAAAAAGTAGATTAAAATAAATCCTTGCTTCCCTCTGCTAACCCACATGCAAGTAGGCTTAGATCTCAGCACAATGCTCTTGAATTTTTTACCACTTGAGGTTTCTGTACAACTAACTGAATCAGCCCCTTTCCTCCAACAGTGAAAATCAGCACCCAGCAGACAGTTGTGAAGAAAAGCACAGTATCTGCATGAAAGCATGAATAAACTTCAGCAGATTAAAAGCTCCTCTGATCAAGCAAGCACAGATCACTAAATACAAGGTGTTACTAGCTGAAAGGAAAAAAAAAATCAGTGTTTATAAGAAGTAGGACAAGTCAAAGTACAAGAGCAGCAAGGTTTTAGTATTTGTTTCCATTCAACACCCCAACAAAATATAAAACTTCAAAACCAAAGTAACAGAAGGAGGAATGATGTTTTGTTACAGAATACCTTAACAGTTCAGTGACTGAGACTCAGAACATCAGCCATTTTCCCCCTCTCATTCAAGGAAGACACAACTGATTACTTGTACAAAAAAGCAGTCAGACTAGAATAAGACAGCTTTATCTAATCAGAAGAACTTTGAGACCCGAGTCTCCAACTCCTACAATATATGCAGTGCCCCTCCTGCGAGGAGGGGTTGTATACATCTGCTTCCCACTTGGCCTTAGTTTTAGCTGATGAAGACACCAAATGCTTAATCAAGAACTATATTGTCCTTTCTAGAGTGGCCCGACTCCAATTAAAATTTCTATCTCCTTTAAGAGCAGAGGTTCCCAGTTCATGATTTGTATGTCCTTTTGCAGCTGATACAGGAAATACAACAATCTAAAACTGAGTCTAAAGAGAATAAACATTGCTTCCTGTAGATCATTATTTTGTGCCAACACCACGGTTGGAAGCAGAACAGTCTTCAGCATTTCTGCTTGGTCACATTTAGGACAGCTGTAAGTCATGTCCCTCCTTTTGTCTTTCCTCAATAGAAAGAAGCAGAATATTTCTTTATCCTACTGAAATATTGAGAAAACTAAGGCCTTTCAGAAAAAGATTTTCTCAAGTCTTATTCCACACAAGGCCAAATGGAAACCACCAAAACTTGCTCTGAACTCCCAAGAGCAATTAAAATGACAGAGGGACAGAAAAGGTTCTTGCCTATGATTGGTGAACTCATTTTCTAACAAGCATACAGAAATTACTTTATTAACACCATTCCTGTCCATCACCTCAATTATCAACCACCTCAGCAGAAAGGCTGATGGAGCCCATTCCTTCAATTAGAAGAATGCCTGAGGACAACTGTCATTTTGCATCATGATCTCTGGAAGAAAGCTATTTGGAAAATACTTCATGGACAATTGAAAAGCGTCTCCTCCAGCTGGCTTTGCCATTCACACTTAGAAACCTGCACTTGCTGTTATGAAATGAAGGCAGCCAAGTGCGTTTCTTCCTCTTCCCCAGCACATATTCAACATACACACGTCATACGAAACAGACACAAATCTGTCCATTGATGTAATACATGCCATAAACATGTTTGATAGATGAAATATGCAGACTATAAAACTCATGCTTGTGTTTTTTGTTTGCACAATAGAGCACATATAAGACAGTGCACATACCACACCTGCAGCACCAGTAGGTAGAGACTGCACTAAGTATGGAAGAGTTCTATATGCTGAGATCACAAAGCACTATCACATGCCATGTCACAAAGCAGCACCACATGTATAAGCAGAATGCATTGACTATGCCCCCAAGGCAGAATTTTTACCTGAGTATGCCTGTGCAGGTGTGAAACAACTGCTGAATGCCCCCACAATACATTAAGGAATGTAGCAGGTCCTGCATATCTTAGAAACAGTCATTATGGCTATTGCCCAAACATGACAGACACCACCCTCCTAGTAACATCTTCCCAGCAGCGATCTGCTACATTTTGACCTGCTAAGAAGTGATGCCTTTGCTGCCACAGAGTAGGTTACATTACTAATACAGGTTGTAAATAAGCTAAATATACACATGCAGTTTCAAGTGCCGCAGAGCCTCTGTCCGACTTAATACCAAACAGTTGCTGAGGGTCATCAGTCTAGTGGTCATCTTTTCATGAAATAGCTTAGAACTGTCAGTTTATGTTGCGATTGCCCGAAGTTTGCTTCCCGTATTTCCCCTCCAAATTATCATTATTGTACCCCTGAGACTCGTGGAGACAGCAAGGTCAAACTCTGCTGAGGCACTCAAGGTCAGAGTCAAGCACTTTAGGGGGAAAAGCTTACATTAATGATGCCCAGACTGTGCTCTATCTATTTCATCTATGCCTAAAGCTACAAACGCCAGTAATGACCATAAACTAAAAGGAATTTTCTTTCGTTTGCCTTTTAATATAGAGACTATAGCTTGTATAGAAGATACAAGCTATTTCTTACAGGGGCTCCTTCATCCAACTAAATTAAGCTTTTGTTTATCATCTAATTCATTTTCAGAGAAGATCACGTCTTCATGTCACATTACAAGTCTGTTTGCCTCACCACCTGAAATGTGAGTTAAGTGGAGCATCCACATTGGATGCTCCGGAATTTTCCTGGATGTCTCGTGAATACCTACAATGAGATGCGTTTTACACTCAGTCCAGGTTCCTATTCCTGCCTTACCAAATCCACAGCACTCCAGAGTCTCTGCAGACCAAGTATGGCAGAAACAAAAGAGCTGGTAGGGGACCCTTTACCGACGGGACCCTGCTGCTCTCTAGCGGCTGAGAAGCTGCTGGCAGTGTAACAGCCTGGCTTGTACCACACAGGCAGCACGAATTTGCTTTTACAAAGGTTCCTTGCCTCCAAGATACTGTTAAATACAGATAAACAGGAATTAACACAACACTGCAAGTGTTTGAAGTCCTCAGCTGACATTAAATGTTGCTAGACACTTTCACACTTAACAGCGTTTTTCTCTTGTGAAAAGCTCATAAATTAATAAGCCATCCACAAAAACATCTTTTTAAGCCCATGAAATCTGTGAACCAATTCACTGGACAATACCAGAAAGACCTGGGGTACAGGAGAATCTTAAAGCAAGCCAGACACATCATCCATAAGCCACAAAATTTCTCCTTCTCCAACAGCTGGGAGCTCTGATTACCTATTGATCCTATTCACCCACTTTGGGAACTGCATTTGACCTCCTTGGCAGTAGAGTTTCTTCATAGACTAAAGTGCTTTTCTTGCAACATTCCAGTTGCTTGTCTTATGCTATTCCGTATCAACAGCCTCAACGCTCATAGAGAAAATAAAGTTCTCCCCTCAGAGTAAAAGATGCTCTGAAGTTGTCAGACAGACTTTAAAAGGATAAAGGGTTATGAGTAGACACTAGCAGATCAACAACGAAATGGGCAGAGGAGAAGATACAATCAGCTACGTATCCCAGGTCAGGCTGGGACCTTTGTTTTTCTTTCTGGTTCAGAAGGTTATTCTGAGAAAAATCTTTAGATAAAAGGCCTCTTCCTTGGCAGACATTCTAATGAAAAGCTGATTGACCTAGCTGGGTGCAGACAGGCTTTGCTAGACAGGCGTGAAAGACATGGTACATAGCATTTACTGAGGAACAAATTCATCTGTATATATCAATGAAGTCAAATAAATTAGACCGGGAAAGATGCAGGTCCAGATTTTATCCTCTTCCTCCATTATTTTTTACAAATTAAAACAATTTCTTCTTTTTCCCCCACCATAGAATCCTGCCGAGATCAAACTGTAGGGTTGATTATACTTTTCTCCTCTCAGTAAGCTTTTTCTGTTTCAAACAGTAGAAACAAAAAACCCAAACAGGCTATCAGTTTTAACCCAAAAATTGGGGGGGGGAATAAGGGGGGCGAGTGTATCAAAAAACCCCACCTTCTAGAGTAAGACTTATTCCATCTTCCATAAGTCTACTAAGCAAGTAAGAAAGCTTAAGTATGTTATATGTGACAAATATTACTAAAACAAAGGAAATCACATCAGGACTTCAGCCTTTAACTCCAGTATCGGCTACAGACTAAATCTTTGGCTAATCACTTAAACAGAATCAGGTCTTCCAAAAGTGTCCACATCTCCCATTTTGCCCTGTCTATCAAATTTAGAAATCAAGAACTCTTTTCTCAGAGCAGACAGTTCCTGGATGTTAAAATATTAACCACTTTAATTTGAGAAGTGCCTAGAAAGTACAAGAGGTACAGGGCACAGCGAAGGCGTGTGGATGCATGTGTGGAAACAGTGCCAACCCGAGGTATTTCTCATTTGAGCTATTTATCTTCAGAAGTTAATTGTATTTCCTTTTTTTTTAATTTTCCATATATGACTACACAATACATTTTAAAGACTGAACTAGCAACTTACATGCAGAACACCATCCTATTCTCAGGGTCAGATTCCAGCGGTATTGAGAGTAGGGAGAAAAAAAAACAATTCCAGCAAACTACGTCACTACATTTGAAACAGAATTGGAGAGCAGGCAGAGATGAAACCTTTTCATTGTGAGTTTAGAAGTTCTCACTCTTAGTTACCAAATTATTCAGCCCAGACTCAGCGTCTGAGTCAATAACCTGTGCAGGAATGAATCCTCAGTTCCTCACGGAATCTTGTCATTAGTTATAAATATATCTGCCATTCATTCCTGCCTGCATGCAATTTTGCTCCCGCTTCTTTCCGGCCAACCAGTATTAGATAAGAGCAAACAATGACACTTATTAGATTGGTTTATAAAATTATATTTCTGGGCCTCTCATCAGTTTGACTAGTGCTAAACCGCACAATGATACCTTTATGAAGTTGTAACAAAGAAGCCCAGACTGAACTGAAAAGAATAAGATCCGGTAAGCAGTAGCTCAGTGAGGCATGAGATAAACGTGTCTCTCTAACACACTGGAATCTGGCAATTACCTGCTTCGGATGAATCAGTGTCCCTAATTTAAATAAATCTAGTAATTAAATCTAACTCACAGAGCCTAATTGGTTGATTTGGATCTAAAATAACCAATGGACTTTATAATTAGGCATAGTTAAAAAGATACTGATAGCAGTAGGATGACTGCCAATTGCAGAATACACTTCCTGAAGACTTCTCAAACTAAAGCTTTTTGTTTTAATACTAAGCGCGTACCAAGAAAGGATCAAACCTCTTTGTGTCTTTTGGGAACAGAGCCCGGGACCCTTGTTGATCTTCTCTTCCACTGCAGTGTGTTCCTAAGTGACATCCCTGGCAAAAGACATGGGACTTGTTGCATCCTCAATCTTTAAAGACAAAGTCACATCAGTGTGTTTTTAAGCTATCCTTTGGTTTAAGCATGTTGGAAAGCAGCTGGTGAGCTTCACACATTTCCTTAAACCACTATATAGCACTACCATCAGAATCCCAGTAAAAGCTTGCAGACAGCAACTGAATTTTTCATCTCTAGTACAACACAAGTAAATGAATACTTCTACTAGCTTTTATTAGTAAAACTAAGGCCTAAAGGGGGAAAGTGATTTGTCTGTACTCATATACCTTGTTTCTGTATAGCCATAGTTCAATTGGATTTTTAGATGATCATTGAATGTTGTACAACTAACTTTCACAAAATTTCAGTGAAATTTGTACTCCCACACCAAGCAAGGTTCCGGGATAAGACTAATTGCCAATGCACCTTTTACAAGGTACTTGGTGCTCAGTTGAAGAACCACTGTGCAAGAGATATTATTTCATTTTCCTAAACTTAGATGGACAGACAAATCAAATGCACAATACCTACACAAGGAGCTGTATGTCTGAGATAAAGATACACCTAACAGTTCAAAATTATCTGCCCACTTAGTCTAAAATATAGAGCACTTAATGAGGCAGAAGCCCAGACAGATGGATGAGCAGGCTGAGTCTCTCCCCCTCAAAAATTGAGATTTCAACAGCATCTGCTCAAGACATCCAGAAGGTTTCTGTCACACAAATAAAAATAATCATCTGTCAGTCTCAAATCACTTAAGCAAACTCACATGCATGAAGAATTGAGATTCTCAGCTCTAGGAAAACCAGCCCTTCTCTAGAGGAGTTGCACCAAACTTGTGAATGTACAAGTCAGCACCACTCTGGGAGTAGGAAATCTCTCTCATGTCACTGCTAGTTGGTTTTTCCCACATCAAACTCAAAGAGCACTGCAGGAATTAGATATTTACTGAAGTGAGCATGGTAGGAACACACTTTCACATCAGGTGCTTACACAAGCCATTTTCTCAAATGAACCTACGCCAAAAAACCAAGACCAAAACAAGGGAAAACCACAAATTAGTTCTCAGAGGATCGAGATCCATTATTTCACTCAAATTGGCCACTGATGAGCTAAAAGATGTGAACACCAATTTAAGTAACAAACAAAGGCTTGTAATCAACAGTCTGTATGAAACGCACATTCTTGAGATCTCTTCACACTTCTCTGACCAATTCCATGTCTCAAAAAATTTACCTTATTTTTGAGAATAACAGAACATCTAACATTCATATAAATACAATTCTATTCAATTCTACACAAAACAGACTAGTATTTATAGTATACACAACAGTATTTAAATCATTTCACCTGTATATCACTACTCGAGAAGCACTGTTTAACAAAATTGACCAGTGTAATATCATAGTGCATTTTCTATATAGCACTTTGACACCCCAATTCCCCTAAGAAACTTCTCCGCATTTATTAAGGTTTCCTTCGCAAATACATCAAGGAAGCTGCTATTGTTCTGTACAGCCTCACATAAAAAAACATAAGCCACTATCAACAAGTCTGTTTAATACCTGCTGTTGCACATCTACTCACACTTTTCTCCTTTCCGGTAGCTGATTAGTTCTTGTTTTGAACTAAAATTGCTTAAGTTTAAAAAGGTAAATACTCAGTAGAGTATATGTATCAAATAGCCAGTATGAAATATACATAGTAGTGCAGCACTTACGGGATAAAACAAACAGCAGAGAGCATAGGCAGTCTTCTGTGGCTATCTTCATCAGGGAAACCTCTAAAACACAGGACTGGATTTATTTCATCACCTTTGGGAGCTGCAGTAGTGCTGGAGGGAAGGCACACTCTGTCTGGATTTCCATGTAGACAGAAAAGGAGTGGGGGGAAGTGGAGTAGGGAGGATCACCAGATCATAGGAAATCCTGCTGAATAAAGTATGAGAATCAGGCAGGATCTTCCGTGGCTCTCTTCCCCTCCCTTCCCACTGCTATCCTCAGAGCAATTTTAAAGCCAGAGGCAGAAAACAAGACTACAACTAACAAAGGTCACATTTTAACACTGGCTCTAATCTGTCTGAAACTGCAGTGAATTAGCAGGTTGCTCTGGCATTTCAGCAAGCACAGAAAGCAACTGCAAGCAGCAACTGCTACTACAGCAGCAGCTGCAAGGACCAGAAGGAAACCAAGTGGCTGTCAGGTGGGTCCTAGGCCTGCAGGCATACACTGAGGATATTCCGTCCCTCACATCGAACTTCCTCCAAGAAGCAACTTTCCTACAGCATCTGTTTTTAGGACAGAAGGCAGCAAGAGATGTGAAAGGAGATTGTCTTACATAGAGAACATTCAAGATAGAACTTTTCAGAAGCGAGCAGTAATTCCACATATCCTTTTTCACCCTAGAAGGGGTCAGCTGTCTGACTAGATGTGTAAAAACTGGGATATGCTTGAAAAAGTTTCTTCCCCCTTCCCAAGAATTATCAGGTGGATTGCACTAGGAATTTGGTTTATATACAAGTTTCTTCACTCTCAGGTGCTGCTTATTAAAGTACACAAAAAAACACAAGAGCAAAAAGTGAACTGAAGCTCACGATGTTCAACAGCTGCCAGTAATCCATATAGCAAAGATACCCATGAGTGTTTAACTGATCCTTATTAGGACATAGTCCGTACTAGTCACTCTCAATTCATGAAATGGCAAGTGACAAGAATACAAAGCTATAGTTTAACAGAAGACTCAAGGCCCGTGTTTTCTAAGGTTCACATCTTTCTTCTTCAGGCGTTTCTTTAATGTAATAGTTGATAACTCACCTCCAGACACTCTTAGCGCTTCAAACTCACCAAGCTTGCTACAGTCTATCCTCTATTTGTGAGTCAGTAGCAGAGCATTCTCATCTGCCTCTCAGATAATACCAATGAAATACATTTCCAACTCACTGAACTGACCAAAATACCCAGGGCTAAGTTTCTTAGCAGAGTTTTTGGCACCCTTCCTTCTCCAGGATTCTTCAAAGGATCTTTCAAGATTGAAGTCACAGGATGTTATCCAGAAAGCACTGCAAGCAACAGAACCTCTCATCAACTCAATACAACCAAATAAAATATCTCTAGAAGTACAGTCAAACACAGGCACAGGAAGGACATGCCTATTCTTGAACTGTTTGTCTTAAATGACACGGGAGATCAATACTTATTGTTAAACTTACTATACTCTTCTCACCTCCAATCAATTCAAACTGAAATTCAAATAGCTGCCCGGGGAGCAGGGGTGTTGTAGGAGGCCGTGTGGCAAACCTGTTTCAAGTAGCTGAAGACTGCCCTTCATGTCTTCCCCCAGAAATGTTTACCATCTCTTTCCAATCAGCCCCAGTATAGTGGTCTTTTTTATATCAACCCCACTATAGGCAGAGCCTCAGATCAGACCCTGCTATTTCAACTACAGTCATTTCCTGATCTCTACTCTGCTTCCAACACAAATGAACTGCACTTCCTGATTCTCCTCAAGTTACACAATGCTGTTGATGTTGGCATCCACATAATTTAGAGTGACTATTTTACTTCCTTCCTCTCCCAAATAAATATTCAAGTCTAAAAGGAAAACCTGCTTTTCTCTAGACGTACAATCAGTTTAATTATTTTTAAATAATTCTTTTTTAATGTATTATTTTACAACTTCTTTATATGTTAAAAAACAGAAGCTTATGGATTTACAGGACTTATTATCCTTCTACTAAATTCACTGACATTGAATGAAGTTACATTGCACCATTCATTTTTTAACTCAAATGTCTTTACATTTGCTATATAAAGCATGACAGTTAAGTTTTTACAGCTTGGAATTCCTTTTTTCTTTTTGAACTGTAACTTTTAGCATTTGAGCTTTAAGTCAGGCAGTCACTCAGGCTTTTTTCCACCATATTTGACATAAGCTAGAGTAACTAATACGGCAGTGAACACTGCCATAACATGCATTATGAGCATACATTCATACGTGGGGCTTACCAAAAATCAGTTCTTACTTGGTTAAGATATCATGGGCCTTCCCTCTTCAGATGTTGCTATAGAAACCTCAAATTATGTCTATAGGGAAACAGATAATAGGTTTTCTAAGGTATGGACGAAATAGCTCCATGGAAACTAGCCCTGACTGTCAAAGACGATGAAAGGAGAGGGCTTGTGTGGGAAGACACCGCAATGATCATTATCTAGATATGTGAAACCAGAGTCATGCAAACCAGGGAAGGTGTCATTTAAGCATCCGCCTACTTCATGCCTGACACTGAAACCTAATGGCATAAGAACTCCTGGCTTAGTTGGCCAGGGATTCCACTGACCACAGGCACTGAAGACTTAAAACTATAACACACCATAACACCCCTAAACCTAGGAGCCGGTCCAGCACAACGTGGCGTAATTAAATATGATCCAAGCTAAGAAAGGTTAGGAGAGGTCCATTAATTCACACACACCAACTAGTCTCAACCTTACAAGTCTTCAAGCCCACATCTGCTCTGAAAGAAAAACATCTGCTCTTTTGCATTCTCTCTCAGATAGTTACCTGAAGAAATCTTGGTATTCTAACACTGATTTCGGAAACTCACATTAATCCCTCCAGCTGTAGTTCACAACCCTGAACTTGCGAAATATTATGAAGCCACACACAATCACGGCTCATGGCCAGAACAGCTACACACAGCACTAGCAGAAGCTATTCTTATTTTTCATTAATGTGAGGCAAGACTTTTCTCTAATAAGACCAGAATCCAAAGGCATACACAATATCCTGCCGTGCCCCTAGCTTCCCAAACCCTGCTATTTAGTGTTTTTGCAACCTTACACCACAACTCCCAAACTTATTCCTGCCCTGCTTGATTTTGCATTCCCCTCATGACTTGCCAAAACCTAACTCATATAAAACTTCCCTTATAAAATTCCCCTCTCTTCAAGGCTCAGAAATAGCCTTAACTTGTTTATTTTTCTGCAAATCCAGTTTTCTAAACTATTTCTGGCCCTTATAGCAAGCTCCTATTTACAGCTGGAAAATTCTGCTAACTCAAACCTAGGAAAGAAAGGGCATCACAAACTCCAAAGACAAGTTTCAATTCACTGGAATTGAGCCATCAAAATCAAAACCTCAAGCATTACGTGAATCCGATCTCTTCGAAGCTCAGAATTGGTTTTCAGCATATGTTTATGAAAAGAATTGAAGCTGCGCTTTGGGCAAAAGGCTACCATTAAACCAGAACTAGACTCAAATTTTATAATTTTAAGTCATTAATTTATGGAGCCTTTGGTTTCATTCTGACAACTAATTTTAATAAGGAGTTGGTCAAAAGAACAACAAGTACTTAGGAGAATCAATTTTAAATAAACACCTTCCAAATAAAACTGTGTTGTGTACAGCTTCAGTAGACACCTGTATTCCTCTCTTTCACATCTCAAAAGCACAAACAAGTCTTGCTTATCTTGGAGTGCCAATCATACAGCTACATGCACAGTATAAACAGGCCTAAGAAATATCAGTGTTGTACAGATTGAAGACAAAACCCACTCAGTTCCTGAGCTATTGTGCTTCTCTTCCAGCCACAATTAACAGAAGTTGAAGAAACTTTTTCTCTAACTTTTAGGTTGTAAGCATCTTCTGAATTCAGAGGGTTTTTTTCCCCCAGCACAAGCAGCAGCATCAAGAAGTTCTTCCTCTCTGCCCCAATTCTCGGCATAGGCTATTCTTCTCCCATTTATGCCTACTCAGTTCTGAAAGTTCAAGGTAATAGAGGATGCTTATCTTGTCTACATCAATGTGAATCCTCACAAATGTAAGATTCAGTATATAGTGATAAGCTCAGGGGCTAAGCACTGGACAGGACCTTGGGCAAGATGCTGTCTTCGGATACATCTATTAGTATCCCTGTTTTCCTCCAATTTCATAGTTTTATTACCCGTATTCCTTTTCAACTTTACGATTCAAGTTTTCCCATAACAGAAGAACTGTTTGTAGCACCTTGACTGGAGAATTACATGTCATTATTGCCATGAAGATAGCAACTTCAAAATACAGTAGAGGGACATTGTCCCCAGGTTTACAGTAAATCAAAATTCAAACGAAAAAAGCAGCCATCCTTCAGGGGTGTGCTTGGAACAGACTTACTACTAGCACTGAACAGGATTACCTTGACAGACTAATCAAGTGTTTATTTTTTCTGCTCTTACCTTCTGCCAAGTGCCTACATTATGCTCTCTCCCCTCTTTCACTCCTCAAATCACTTCTTTACATTCATTTCTGTCTGATACTGACACATTAACTTGCATCTTTTGTTAATCAGCATATGGAAGCTGAGCTCTCCCCCTTTCACAGTGGGAGCCTTTTGCTTTTTTAATGCAATCACTACTTAATCAAAACACTCAAGAAGGTGTAAGAGTTCCTGACTTCATTTCCTCTCCAAATAAGAGTTCCAGTAAAGCAGAATAATCAGCTGAATTGAGCCCTTAAGAATAAATATTATCTCAGGAATTCTGCTTACGATCCAAGGGTGCTAAAGAAAGGAACAACACACAGTAACGATTAGTAAGTGATTCAGAGCTTTACTAGAAAACACACAGATGGCACACAGACAGTCAAATGCTACACATACATTTTATGACATTTTGGAAGCAGCACATTTGGATTTGAAGACACCAAGCTGTTACTCAGAGCAGCTTCTTTGCCATCACCAAAACTCTACCCCATTTACTTTCATATTTTAACACATATACAGAACGTATCTTTGAGCATGCTCATAGTAAAACTATTAACATGGATTTGCTATGTTGCTGTGATTAGTTTTCTTTTCCCTCTTAAGTCTGGAGGGAGCCAGAAGCCAATGGAAAAAGAAAAGCAATATGTAAACCCATGGAAAGGGTACCTAAAGGAACAGGCCCCTTCTGAAAGTTCTCTTACTCTCAACTCACAGAAGCTGTTGAAGTGACCTTTACGTGCCTCTGCCAACTTGCCCAAGTTCTTAGGGAAACAAGTCCAAGAGCGTTGTACTTTATCCACCACAGAGGTTAAAGATGAGGTTTTCTTTGCCGTTCGCATGCTTCCAAACCCATGTAGCAGATGAAGTTGCCCAATTCCCAATTTTCAGACATTTTCCAATTCCCTGGAGTTTCACAGGCAGCTAAACTATGTCAGCAGAATCCTGCTCCATTGCGCTGATACACCATAACATTCATGAGTACTGTTACTTAGTACTCATACTGAGTAACTCATACAAGATACTAAAACATGCTTATTAAGCAGAAGCCATTTCACAGGTTTTATAAACAGCAGAGGTTTTTTAAAACTAAGGAAGCAGAGCTGGTAGCCTTACAGGTGCCACAGCAGCAAGGGATAGCAGCAACGGATAGCAGACCTATGAATCTGTCAATTTTCTCATGCTATCTTGTGTTACAACAAAAAAAATACATCCAGAAGCATCTGCTCTAGACTGGTAGTGCAGATCCAGCCAGTCACCTGTGTCCATCTTCAGGAAGGCATAAACCAGGCGATGCTGACTCCCAGAGTGCTGCTGTAAACCCTAGACCTCACCGAGTTAGGCACCTCAACCCTCTTTCAAGGTTATGGCAGAGATCAGAGGCTCAGTTACTCCTATATTCCCGATAGCCTCTTTAAGCATGAATTACATACTCTTATATAAGTTTCATCACATTGCAAAAAGGACAGGAGAAAATGCTCTCTTGTGGACAGGGTTTACAGGTTTTGACCTAAAGCAATCTCATCTCCATTTCTGTTCACCCTTCGGGATGAAGAGATGTTTCCAAAGAGGCACTAGTAAGGAGATCATTTCAGCCATAATGGCACTTGACAGTTAAATAATAGGCCAGAATAATTTCATTTAGGCCTTCTCTGAGTAACAGGAGAGAAAAAAAATTCGCAGACATAACAGAGGAACAACAGGCTCACATCAGAGCAGCATTAAACTTAGATTCCTACACTTTTATGAGACTCACGAACTGGGGAAAGGAACACAACCAGAAAAAGCCCCTGCTTGCCGAACTCAATTGGCTCTTAAAAACAAGCAGATTCAAGCAGCCACTGGCAGGATCTCATAGGAACAAAGGTGTAAAAACTAAGCTACATTTAGAAATAAACAGAGAAACAGTCACCGTGTCTTGTTTGGGTTCAAAGTGGTTTTCAAGTGGAATTTGACCTGAAATTGAGTACTTCGTGACATCAGCTTTAGCAAAAGAGTCTTCATGTTTTAAATATCCAAAAAAAATTCTTTTGTTGCCCGCATAGTGCTGAGATTTACAGCCACTCTAAACTTTTCTATTCCATATTCTTTAAACAGAATACTCAACAGTGTTTAAATGGAGATACCTCTTTACACATTCAAATTTAAGAAGCTTTGTTTGGTATTGACATTTCAACAAGTCAAGCCAAAGGAAATAGCCAACTTGGGACTTCGTTAAAAAAAGAATTTTGCCTTCAAAAGTTATACCTGCAGAAAGCAAAACAAAAGCACTTACTCTTTCTCTGGAGAGCTCTTGCACTGTCAGTAATGCCACCTGCCCTACCCTGTTCAGAGTCAATTTCTGCAATTAGCAGTCAAAGCAGACAACGAAAAGATGGGGCCACATAAAAGCACAGACTTGCAGTGACATGGACAGTCCCGCAAGACCACATTAAAAAGCCAATCTCTCCAAGCAAAAGTTCTTAGCTGGCATAAAGTGGAGCAGTGCCATTCATTTCAACAGAGCTGAATCAGCTAGCATTGAGCAGCAGGGAGCTTGGCTTTATGTCCCCCAGCTGCAATCCATATCATCTGTGCTCTGGCAGCAAGTATACTCCACTAGAAAAAGACAAGTTTGGCATGTAAACCACTGTTGATATTTAAAAGCTCATTTTTATTTGCTGCTGCGGTGCAATTTCCTATTACACAGAAAATTCCTCATGCCCATCTCCCCCCACTACATATATAGGGATAACACCTACACAAGACCAATGCTATTTGTACTGCATTAGAGCCAAGGAGCTCCTGTAAATGCTGAAGGCCTGTGTTCTCAAATTTTAACTGTTCGTAAAAGACAGGCCCTTCCTCAAAGATACATTAGGAGATAAAAGGCTTACCTACCCAAGTAGTAAACATACAGCTGGCCTGATCCGCTTACTCCAGCCATAAGATTGTAAAGGCTTGAAAAGGGAGCACAAATATCCTCTCTAAGGGCTTATTAGCTCAGGGGCAGCACACGGTGCAAATGGAGATATGATTATTTCCAGATTCAAGATGCCCGTACAGCACTGCACATACAGCTCAAAAGCAGCTAAAACCCATGAATACCAAGTGACCTTCTAGCAGGGCAGAAGCTGAGACGCTCCCAGTCCAGGGCAGCAGACGGCCTCACAGAAGTTCTTCAGGGACACCGCCCCATTTTGCTCTCTTTTAGCTTTGCTATGCGACAGATGAGATACAGTTGCCTTTGTGACCCAAGGCTTCATTAAAATAAAATGAGGAGCTTCTCTTGGACTACCAGGGTATCAGAAAACCTCTGTACACAGTCACATTTCCACCCCCCACCCCCCTCTTTGTAACACAAGGGAGAAATAAGTCTTTTGACAGACAGACAGTTCTAATACTAAATAATTAGATTTTCCCCTTCTCTATCTAGCCTAGATCCCCAAAGCTTTCTCTGGCAAAGACAAGGAAGAGCAGATGTTCAGTTCAGATGAGATTAGAGACAAATGCTACACACTGGTTTCTCTATCCTGTAAAAGAAAGGACAGAGATTAAAATGAAAGCCAAGGATAAGGATTTCATAGATTTGGTAACTGAATCTGTAGTTCAAAAAAAAATTACAGGAAACTCACCAACTTTGCCACCAAGTGGAAAATGTGGCAGAACCAAGTAATTCGGCTACAAAAATTCCACTAGCCTTGGGATTTTGTGTTTATAGTCTACTGATTTTACCTTGCCAAGCACTCATAAGACTTCAAAACCAAGTTGTGAAATATTGGTTAATTATAGGGTACCCCAGAGCCAGCAGAAGCTAAATATTAGAAGGGACAAGAAATCTGGTGCAGAAAAAAAATTATTAAGAAGAGTAGAAGAGAAATTGGTAAGTTAGGCTAGAACAGAAAGTTTATATGTGTACATGTTGGCTAGATGACAGCTGCAGTGACTCATATGATAAAACATCGCACAGCCAACAGTTATTTAAAGAGGCCTCCAGAGTGTGAAGCAAGGAATAACAGGAAAAAAATTAATCAAGACAATTTTGTGGATGTTTGTTGCAGCTGAACTGGAGGGTGAAAAGGTAGGTGAGGGGTGTGGGTCAAGGCAAAAGAATTAAGGTCATTTTATAAAACTTATCTAGATAGTTTGATATTTCCAACCTGGTGATGAGAAACAGACTAGTCTGTAACCATTTCCCAGCACAAAGGCTGTAACCAATTACAGAAAAAAGCCATCGTTCTCATGCCTTTCATTAGGACTGGACTAGTCATAACCATAGTTAACACAGCAAACAGTCACATCAGCATAAGGAACAATACACTGATTTTCTTCATGCTGCTGACCAACTTTTCCAGGTGCCCTGTTTCAAGAGCATTTTCTAGCACAGGGTCTCTGAAGTGCTAAGGCACGATTGCTGACCTGGCACTGTAAGGAAATCAAATCTTTAAACCTCCTCTACAGCAAGAGTGCTGGTAAACCTGCCTAGGCTGTTTGGGGGCACCCAGAGCACTAATCTCACCAAGCAATTCAATTTTTTTTTCCATCTCTAAGAATCCAATTAACCTCTTGTTCTTTTGTCAGGAAGTCAGGTCCTCCCAGTATTTATGCTCTGAAGACTCAAAATGGTGCTACATTAAGTTCAAGTTATATTCCCACTTTACTGAAATTTCAAAATTCACAATAAGACAGGTAAGAATTACTAAACTGACTTTTTGGTGAGCTCATCATAGCAAGTTTAGAAAACCACCCGTAGGCATTGTTGGTATTTTAAATGCTTCTTGGGAACCCTACAAGAAAAGTGACCAAAGAGTCCACAAACCGAAGTGCACATACTGCAAAGAAAACACAGCTCTCGACACCTTATCAAGGACTCCCAGATCCTTCTCCTCAGTAGTGCTTCCCAGAAGATCCATCCCTAACCTGGGCTTCTTCCTCCCCAGGTGCAGGACCCTACATTTGTCCTTGTTGAACCTCATGAGGATCTTCTCTGCCCA